>WSXT02212291.1:0-17638 GCA_011762715.2 Neuroterus valhalla | reverse complement strand
ATTCTCCAAATTTGAAAATTTACTTTTCAAACCAACCCTGCAGTTAAAGAACCTCCTAGAAAAAAATATCCAAAAGGTATTGTTATTATTTCTCTTATTTCTATTATATTTTCTTTTTTAGTTTGTTCAATGTTAACAATTTTTTTTTATACGAACAGATCCGATGAGGAAAACCAGATGTTTTCAAAACGTTATCAATTGAAATGAATATACTATTAGTCTAGAAGATGTCGTATTTGAGGTGTTTATTAACCTTCCTATAAGAAAGAACTAGTTCTTTCTAAGTTGTAAAACTATTGTATCTCCATACTTTAAAAGAAATATTGTCTTTCAGATTAAGGTCAAAGCGCACAGAAAACATTGGAATCAGCGGTAATTTGATGATTTGGAAATAAAATATCATTCCTAGGCGAATTTATTCAGGAAATTTTTTCTTGGAATACACCTAGCATTCCCATTCAAATTTTGGAAAATCATATCAGATATTACGCTTGACTTTATTATGTTATACTTCCAATTACCTTGAAATATTTCTAAGGAACAAAGTTTCGCGCAACATCTGAGAATAGTTAGAACAGTTTATTGATAAATAATTGCTCACTAATTGCGAGCTCTCTTTCAGGGAATGATTCATGTAATATGAATATTTCACAATTATAAGCTAGAGGCTTCTTAAACCCACAAGATAGCGATGATTGTATGTACCATTCTCTAAAAGTAAACACGACAGTAATCAATAACTAAACTTTCTACCAAATTCTTCAATATTCCCTTGATAAGTTTCTTCTACTTGAGCAAAATGAGGACCATCTTTACCCTGGTTTTATTCTTCGCGATCATCCTTATCTTAATTGGTGAGTAGTACAGGATAATCTTCTTGAAAAAATTAGTTTTTGACGCAATGTGCGTGTAAAAACGCATTTCACGCACAGACACACACACACTCTCTCTCACTCGCACACACAATGTGTCAAAAAAATTGAATGAAACTCGTTCGTAAGATTATCTTACTTGTGAAGATCACCACGCGTGTGTGAAACCGCGTTTGATACACATGTTGCATGATATACTATCCTTAAGAGTATGACCCTCAATTCTGGAAGTTATTGGAAATCTTGCTCACGTCACTCTTTACAAAACTCAAAACTGATAACTTCGACGAGTTGTTGGGCGCCAGGCGCGCATGCGTCAGGCGGACACTCAAAACTCAAACAAAAATACGTAATAGTGAACGCGGGCCAGACTTTTGCCCGACACTGCTCAGCCCTCGTCACAGTGGAGGTAGAGGAGATGGGCCAGCCAATTCCGGAGATCATAACAAGGGCAAGGAAAGGAATTTGTCTTGTAAATAAGATATCACTTTTTCCGAATCGTACACCCAGGTTTTCTTTATTTATTATTTCAAGACATTAAGTTGGGCGATATTTGAATTGTGGGGGAGGGGGGGTTACGTTCAGTTACAGCACATGGCAAGGGTCATGTTTACAGAGTTACAATATAAAGCGATGATTCTAGCGGAAGAAAAGATGACGGGATTAAAGCAATTCGGGGCAATCTTATGTAACCTAAGCGGGCTCCAACGCCCCGCCGACCCTCTCAGAGCAGACAGTTATGAAAAGATAAGCATTCAGTAATTGTCATGATTCTAAAGAATTTCGGAAGCTACAATTCAAACTTATCCATCCGAGACATACGGCACACGAAGGCGGCCGACAGCAGGACACAAGAGTGGGAAAACTAGTATAGTAGTTCAAAATTGGAAAGGGACGAAAAAGAACTTAATTTTAGGCTCATGGGGACAGAAGGGCCCTGATTTTTCCACTACGTAATTTACAAATCAACAGAAATAAACAAGGCTCTTGGAAACCCGCGAGGTTTCACGTGGTCAGGCAGCAAAATCAATTCTAAAAGTCAATTCCAAATCAAAGAAACAAAGCCTGGTCACGGGGAATGCTGTCGGACTTCTACTTACATGAATAAACCGACCTTACCTCTGTACAAAAGAAACTGGTTCTAAACAAAAGGCGTCTACTCACAAAAGTTGAGGGTATCGCGAGAAAAATCCGAACGTTCCGCACCGGCACGAGGCTACGGGAAGCATGAGAACGTGGCAGGTAGAGATTCGAGCGCGTCGTCCTGACTTCTTTGGACGGGTCTCCAGTGGCTCGTGCTGATTGACCGCTTTCGTTACGCTGCCGTTGGATTGGTGGGTCCGCGCTTCTGGCCTTCTCTGCTCCCGCCACGTCGCTGTTGTGCAGCGGCTCCGTACAAGGAGCCTGTAATTAAAGTAAGAAAACTCGAGAGAAAGAAATCCGTAGCATTACCGGAATGAGAAGACTCTTGTCCTCTCTGGACCTGATTCTCATCCCATCGCGGGAGTCTTGAAGTCGATCTGGAATATCACATCCAGTGCCTTGGCATCGAGGGCCCCAAAAAGGGTTATGAGAACGATTCCTCACTCAGAAGAATTTGACGTGGACAATGGGTTTCGCTCCTAGGCGTATAAGTCATTCCCAAGGCTCAAGGAAGTCTCGACTCCGTCCCTGGCCTTGAAATTACCCTAACAAATTCCCTTGGAGTGTTGTGCCACGTGCCAGAACGGAATTCTTAATGGAAGGTAGTTGAATAAAATGGGAAAAGTGACTGGTCAAAAATTTGCCACGTTACAAGAGATAGAATAATTTTAGAAAAAATAATTGAATTTCGAACCATCGATCATATGCTCCTTGGAAATGAGGCTTGAGAATAGTATTCCATGATACGATAGATATGATCATTTCTTGAACAATAATATTAAATAAGCGCCCGATTGGCAATTTCCAACTTGCCAACATTATTTATTGCAAACAACAATTGCTCAAGAAAATTTTCATATTGATACTTATTACGAATGAACTTCCTTGTTTTTAAGATTCAAGAACCAGTTGATAGCAATGATTTGTTGCAATGAAACGATAACATGTCCTAATTATTTTAACAAGCTTTATTAACAAGTAGATTATCAAAAGTTCAAGCAACAGTGCAATTTCCAGTGCAATCATCGTTATCAATAGTACCGTACCATTAGGACACATTCCTTTTGAAGTGAGCGTTACGCGTTTGGTAAGATTCGCAAAGCCAGTGTAATAATCCACTAATGAACTACTTTGAGCGCGTCCATTAGCATTGAAAAACTTTTATCTTGATTTATCTTGAGCGTCTCTTCCACTCTTATAGACAATTGGCCTCAACACATCCCTATCCTTGCATACACACATCCACACATTTCAGGCTCCAAATATTTGGTTCAGCGTGATAAAGCCATCGTTAAAAATCTCTTTAACTCTTTCCAAACAATGTTCCTTGGCTATCAATTTCTTTAGGAACCCACTTACAACAAACTTACATCATCATTAGTCAGAATGAAAAATGATTCAGCGACAAACAACATCTTCGCTGTATTTCACTTCATCATTTCGCAATGTCAAATGGTAAAATTTATCCGATTACAGGAGAAATGCATTCAGATTTTAAATGATTTAAAATAAAATAGAAAATTCAGCATTTTACGAAGGGTGCTTCAAGATACGGTCAGTTCTGTTCCCGGGAATGAGAATTAACTCAGCATATGATTCTCGAACACGAAAAAAATCAAATTTATCATCATAGCTGCAGAATCAGAAGAAGAGCCGTTTTCCTATATGTTGAGGCAGATTTTGAAAGTGTCTTGCACAAATGTTTACTCCATGAACCGATCGATCTCAAATTTCCCTAATAGAATCAGCCGTTTCTTAAACTCATATACTACGAACACAAAATATGGAGTTAGGCTAAAGAGTACAGGTTTTAATACCATATAGTAATTTGGGGAGAAGCAGAAAATTATACATAGGAATTTTAGCCTTGTTTAGCACATTTCTACTCACAGCAATGGATCTTTCTGTAAGCTCTCGATATTCTCAAAAAAGTGAACAAAAGTTTGTGATTTGTAATATTTCTGTTACAGAGTTGAGTTTACAGATTGACTGCTCACCTAATGGCACTCCTGTCCTTCAGCTCCCTCGTAGAAGGCTTTCTTCTCCTTCGCCTGTAGCACAATTGCCCCTCGAGACATAACTTTCTCCTGACGAACTTCCTATTATTCGTGAAAGGTCAAGGTCTCCTTCTGCAAGGCGTTCTCCCCCTCCAAAGTCAATTGCTCAATCTATGAGGCTTTCTGCTTCTGACCTACGAAAGTGTGGAATTGAACATCTTAGGTTTATTAGACTTATTTCCCAATTTAATCAGAACTGGATTTTCACACTTCGAATATACACTTTTCCTGTCGATACACGACTAAAAACGAGAATAGAACGAAAGTACAAGCCCATCCCAAAACAAGAACACATCCTATTATCAACACCAGCTGGTGACATCTTTGCAATCGTTGAGGATAACGATATTCCTAATGGAATGTATATGTATAGTAAAAAGGCCTTCAGGCGAGCAAAACTAAACGTTGAAAGTGGTAATATTACCACATTGGACTCAGAAGAGATTGATGTAACTCCAGTTGGCAGCCGCCGTCCAATTAATCTAAGTTTCAAAGTGATGTTCTTGAACCCTCTTGACAACCTGATTCCTGCACGTCCATATTCTGATAAAGAGGATCTCCAATAAAAATATTATATTTTTCTTTAATACGCGATAACCCAATGCTTATGGGTGGTTCATAAACCACGTTACCCATTTTCGTTTTTTCTACCCTCCCTCTTAGATCACCATTTCTTGACAAGCGTCGTTTATTTCTTTGCCCTTTCTCTGACTTCGAAATTTACGTCGCATCTGGCTTAAGCGAAATCTTCAAACTATCAAACAAATCTGTTCAAAACGTAGAGAAAAATTTGCAACGAATCGTGGAATTCCCTAACAAAAAAATCACAGAACTAGAATAATAGAATTTTTCATCAAAAAATGAAATTGGCAACATAATATATAAATATGTGACTAGAAAATATTAGGTTTAAACCAACAAGATCAATTCTCCACCAAAGACAAATTCTCAACAAAAAACATGTATTCCCTTACAACTGTTTCATATTCTCATGAATAAAGTATACATTTTCGACAAAGGAGTATCCTTTTTTGTGTACTTCCATTTACAAAAAGTAAAGAAACAACTTTTATATACTTTGTTTTTAGAGTCAAAAGGACTAATTATTATCTACAGAGGGAAGGTAATCCTCTTCCAAATATTCCAATTCTTTGGAGGAAAAATATAAATATTCAACCAAGAGGAATCAGCTTCCGCAAAACAGTTCTGCGACAAACCAAGCAGTTTTTATTTTATAATCGAAATGGAGCAATTCTCAAAGAAGCATGTACTAGCTAATATACATTACAATTTTATATAGAGAGATCATTCCCTTCTTATAAGAGAGAAATGCCGAAGCTAATTGTTGAATTCTTAACGATAGATGTCCTTTATAGTATCTCTAGGATACAGGGTGACCTTCTGGAGAAGCAAACCACATCCTAACATGCGGGTCTCTTTCAGGGTGGACAATTCTTTCTCTAGCTACACATTAAAATAACTATGGAAATTTAGAACTTGAATCCAGTTTAAGATTCAGTTCGAAATGATCGATTGCCCAGAGCCACTGATAATGGGTCGACGAATATTGCCGATTGTTCTGGAGTTCAGGGTGCTGGATTAGATGAAAACTTGGTGACGAACTGGCGGTAGGTGGCGAAATGTACGATCTTTGAGTAGCAGCGACATCCTAACTTTTCGTATTTCGCGCTCAGGAGATAGGGCCGTGAAGGGAAAGGGACTGGTGGCGCTGGTGTTGCACAGATCGGCGACGCCCGGTAGCGCGAGAGACAAAGCAGTGCTACGGACTCAGAAAGTTTTGAGTTTCGTTTGTTTTCTTGACTGTGTTTCGCTCGTGCGGCTGTTTAGGTTAGAAAGTGAGGCCTACGCAGCTCAAGTTTGTTCTTGTTGTGAGAGAGTTGGCGTCTACAATGAGTGACAAAAAATGTAAAGTGACAACAGGAGCGGATCAGATTAGTGCAATAATCATGGGATGTTCGTTTTTGACAGAAACAAGAAGATTATGATGTGTCAGCATTGCAGTTCGCGAGTTGCCTGGGAGAGAAAAAGTGTTTTCGACAATAACATCGATTCGGAACATCACCAACGAAAGCGACCGGAGGGAAATGCTGCAGCTAAAAACGACAGTTGTCACTATCTGATTGCTATGAGGCTGAGGAAGAATGTAAAACAGAGAGGGAAGAATTTATTAGGTCAACAGTAAATGCGTTTCTCAAAGACAGCATTTTCCTCCATAAGCTTAAAATGGGGAAATGGATTCAGAAATATTAACCTAGTAAGTAATAGAAAAACTAAAGTTTTAGAAGCTCTTGATGAATCGGATTGAATTTGAAGAACATTTATTTTTAACTATCTATTATTGTTGGTCTAACCTGAATGCTCTTTGCTTTTTCCTTTGAATAGGTGGAGGAGATTTGCCAAATGTACTGTGGCTCAGAAAACACTATCTCCCATTACTGAAGGAGGAATATGATGCTGTCTTGGAATCTTATTTACATGGGGAAAAGTGTATATATTGTGTGATGACACCTTTGACAAGAGAGTTGAGGCAGCACTTGTCATTCTCATTGAAGTCCCGACAACAAAAGACAACCCTGAGCAACAACTCTTCGTTGCTGCTGTAAAAGTTCTGTCGGCTACAACAGGGGACCAGACAAGCAAAGTCGTACTTCAGGTAAGGAGCTGAATGACAATATTTGTTTCTCTAAAAGACAATTAGTGCGAGTGAATGCAAACATGTATAATACTGTATTATGTTGTGTTTTTCCTTACAGACTCTTGTTGACTTCAATGTTGAACACGGAAACGTTGCAGCGTTGGTTTCTTATCGTGCACCCTATATGAATCTGTGTGCACGCCTTTTGCATGAGCTTGGGCACACCAATATGATACATGTACAGTCTTAGGCACACAAATCGGATAAAATTGTAGAAATATATTCTGATAGACTTTTGATGCTAAATTCATGTGTATACAAAACAAAAAAAAAGCTCTCTAAAAACACCAGGAAAAGGAAGCGTAACTACAAGAAGTTCCTGGAAAATAAATACTCATTTACTAAAGCTAAGGAAGCGAAACTGTCCCCACTTCCAGTAATGTGTCGTTGAGACTCTTGGGTAAAATCTGTCGAGAACTTGTAATTAGAGCTATATGCACCAAATACGATTGGCTGATAACAGAATTTGTATTCAATGACAGTGTAAGATCTTTCTTTGAAGCATCTCGAACTCTGTTCGATCCTCGTACAATTGTTACACAGGAAATTGTGGATATTTTGGTTGTAGTAAATATTAAACGAGGGTGGTCAGTTGCTCGTGGGGACTAAGGCATGCGCTTTGGGCCTACGCCGGCTGGTTGTAGGTTCGATTTCCGCCTTGCATTCTGGAAGAGCTTTGGCGGCCCACGCGGTGAACATTTGCCTAGCAAGGGAGTGTTCATCTCCGGGCAGTCGTGGTGCCGGTTCCTCTTGAGAAAAGGGTTACTCTTAGTACTTGAGGCTGGTGTTCTTGGTGGTTCAGATTCCACCTTAGGCTGTAGGTCCCCCGTACTTACTAATAAGGTAGTGATAGAGTATGTAAAGGAATAGTGTAGAGGTACGAGGAAAATGTAAACCCTCAGGGGACACATTCAATCACTCAATCTGAGAATCTAAATATTAAATGAAACCCGAAGTTATAAAAGCTTACGAAAACTGATGTTTCCTCATTCAGAATGAGAAAGTGGAGATCAACCAACGTTTTGGTGTTGGTATGTGCGGCCTAGTATGAAGAAATCGGCTTAAGCCTTTTTCGTGAAACTTCACACGGAACAGAAAAAACAAGGAAGGTATGTTCAGACCGCTGAAACAGAGGGAGATAAGTTCTCTTAAAAAGCGTTACCTCTAGTGACTAGTCTTCCCAGTGCCTCCACGAACCGAGTCTTGAGCGAGAAGTGAAGAAGAGAGAGTGGGAGAACTTCTCCTACTCTGGGGCGCAGGTAGAAAAAAATCTCTTCATCGAACATTCAGCCTAAATCTTCCAATTCTAAATCAATATTCTTCTATACGAAAAGAAATTTGGTACAATAGCGGCACTTATAGGCAACTTCGTTGCGCCAAACTGTAGTACTCCAATACGCCCTCTGCTTATGATAATTGTTTTCCCTGTCAGTGAACGCGACGTTCACAGTGTGGGAAACTGTCGTCTTAGAAACGGATAAACTAACCTTATGGGACGGACGCGTTTCCAAAATTGAAGTTGCTGCTACTTCCATGCCTTTGTTTTGCTGGCCTACTACTATGAATGCATAGTAAGAATTTTTCTTCCTCTCAGAATCATTAAAAAAAGCAAAGAGAATGTGGGGGGTTACGGTCGATTTCGCTTTACCACGCCACATATTTTGAAGCTTAACGGATATTCTAATAGGTTTCCAGAGACCGGAGCAATTCCCAGATATCATGAGCGTTTCTGAGGAGCTTTCTGAATGATTTCAAGATTTTCAAGTGTTCTGTAAGAATCTCATATGATTTAAGGCGATTTCCAAGGACCTGAGAAAGATATGCAGGATATCAATTGAAGTATACTGTACACTCCGAAAAATTTGACCCCTCCGATTTGATGCATACGAAACTGCATGAAACTATTTCGCAACCATCTTTCTGGAATAATTCTATCTTTTACAAAACTCTTTGTCCTCTCAAATTTTCTCATCAAATTATTTGTTTTCGAGTTACGCAATCATAAACAATCAATTTGGATTTCAATGTGTATCGCATTTCTTGTCATAATCTCAGAGAACATTAATAAATCATTCAATTCATTGGTAGTATCATTTAAAAAGTCTTACTGGTCATGATGCTCAATTATTTTTATTAATTCATAAAATTTTCATATTTAATGATAGTCTCAGTTCCTTCCGAGTGACATATAACAAACTAGTGAATTGCATATAAAATAATATGTTGAGGAGAATATATCATAAAAATATATTTAAAAAATACACTTGACGAATTTTTTATCCAAATTCCAAAAATCATATCAAAAATTGAACTTGGCCAGATTACGGTTAACCAGCAATTATCTTGATGTTTTATTGGGGAACAAAGTTTCTCACCATATTTTTTAATGCTAGAAACGATTTATTTATAAGATTAAGATGTTCATGAAACCGTTCTTTTGCCGATCTCACTAGCTGCGACAATTGTTTGAGGAAATGATTCATGGAATATTAATATTTCAGAAGGACAAGCTAGAGGATTGTAAATCTAGAAGAGAACGATAATTGTATGTTCTGCTTCTTGCATAAGATTTGAAAATAATCGTCAGTTACCTGTTAGCCACATTTTTCAAAACTCATTCGGTTTTTGTGCTCCATGGAGAAAATCAGGATCATCTCTACTCTGGTCTCATCCTTCAGAGTCATCCTCTATTTAATCGGTGAGTATGATAATACATCAAGTGGTTGAACTTGCAAACGGAGAGATAAATATTTGATTCAATGAAATTATTTTTTACTGAAAAAAGAAACAAATTTTCAACCAAATGCCTAAATTCAAGCAATTAGGACAAAGTTTGACCAAAGAATTTTTCTTTTCAACTACATAAGACTCTCCAGTCTATAAAGATGAAAAATTTTACGCAAAGTTCTGAATCATAAGGAGAAATTTTGATTTTTAAATACTA
The DNA here is from genome assembly GCA_011762715.2 of Neuroterus valhalla. Taxonomy (NCBI): domain Eukaryota; kingdom Metazoa; phylum Arthropoda; class Insecta; order Hymenoptera; family Cynipidae; genus Neuroterus; species Neuroterus valhalla. The sequence goes on along the minus strand of WSXT02212291.1, from coordinate 7,906 downwards.
CTACTAACTACTGCCACTACTACTAGTAATGGCTCTTTTAAGTATAACCTTTATACTTTAAAAAGTATAACCTATTTTGAACTAGTATTTAGGTTACATTGCCTTCATTCCTCAATGCATTCCTCTCCAGGAATATCGAATCATCATGCATGTAAATTCCCTAAAATTTTCCAAAAAATATACTCTTCTTCTCCTATTGAGATACAATTATTTCCAGAGAAATATATTCCTCCGGCCGAGCCTCCTATTATTCGTGAAAGGTCCAGGTTTCCTTGTACAAGTCATTTTTCTTCTCCCAAGTTGATTGCTCATTCTATAAGGCTCACTGCACCTCACGGACAAGGATGTGGAATTGAAAATCTAAGATTTATTCGACTTATCCTCCGTTGTAATAAGAACCGTTTTTTCGAACTTCGAAGATATACTTTCTCTGCCGATAAACGAATAAAAACGAAAATAGAAGGAAAGTACAAGCCTTTCCCGACCGGAAAAAAATTGTATTATTAACATCCGATGGTGACATCTTTGCAATAGTCGTGGATTACGAAACTCTTTCTCGAATTTATTTATATAGAAAGAAGGCCTTTAGAAGAGCAAAAATTAACATGGAAAGTGGCACTATCACAACACTCAACCCGAAAAAAATTGAGGAAGCTCAAGTTGGCATTTGCCGCCAAATCAATTTGGATTGTGAAGTAGCGTTTGTGAACTCTCTTTCAAAGCACATTCCTTCACATTGATGATTCAATAAAGAGAATTTCCGATTGGAATATTATGATTCTTGCATCCCCAAACAACCTTATGCTTATCGGAGTCAAATTTGGATTCGATTGGCAGTTGCGGTTTCGCGGTGTTCTGTGTCCTTCAGAGGTTCCCTCTAGTTTTGAATTTTCCCCGTATCAACCAACAGGAATAGGGTGGCCGGCGTTTGTAAGCTCTCTCTCCCAGGGCCAGTTCTCGCGCCTCTCCTGCAGTCAACTTACAACAAAACAATTGTTGAGAAATGAGAATTTTCAACCAACGAAGAATAATGTCCAACATGATGGATAAATCCGGAATCTATCAAGAAAAATAATCTATAAAAGAATGTAATTCCTACCAGATTGTTCAATGTTAAAATACAGACTTAAATTTTCAACCAGAAAGTCATCTTTTTTACTATCATTGTAATCATCTCTTTTGTTTAAACATGTCCCTCAAAATTCATCTCCTTATTGAATCTGGATTAATCTGAGGTTCAATTATTCTGTTTGAAATCCATATCTCCTCTCCAAATCACATGTCAAATTTTTGTGCCTAACTAGATGATAATTAATTAAATTTTGTAATATTTGACAACAGTACCATTTGCATAAGTACGCAAACTCTGCGTAATATACGTTCAGAGTTTTGAAATCTGCCCTAGAACGAGGAACGAGTTTATCGTGAGGCCGTGGAACAAGTTTGTCCTTAGACTTTGAATAAAATATCGTCTCCCATATTACAGGGATATCGCACCTTTAAAAGGTGAATCCAGAGATGACTTAGTAAATTGTCAATGAAATACTTTTCTTGAGAATTTATATTTAGAAAATTTCTCCAGGAATACACTTAGAATTTTTTGATTGAAATTTTAGAAACTCATATAAAAAACTAAACCTGACCGGGCTATATCGCGATATAAATTATCTCAATATTTTCTTGAGAAACAAAGTTTTGTTCTATCACTCAATACTAGAAAATTATGTGTGAAATATAAATATTTCAGAAATGCTGGTCTATATGATCGATGTAGAAGATAATGATGATTTTGATTTCCAATCAAACTTGTTTGTTGGGACACATTTATCAATTGTCAGCGGTTCGAACATAAAGTCAAAACTGAAGTTACCATTATTCATTGCCATTGGATTGACGTCGTTGTTCCCACGGAAAGCTGAGGAAGGGATTGCCCAACCCTGCAGGGCCTCGGATTCGGAGGGCAAGTCTGCTCTAGAAGCGTGTACTCTAAAGGGTGCATCCCTAAAAAATTATTGGCGATCTCATATGAGCTTTCTTAACCGTATTCAGCAGAGAGCTTCGGCACAGGGACCCTCTACACGCAACCTGAGGATGCGTACGTCATCTTCTGATGACGCTTGCTCCAATGAAAGAAAAAATATTTCGGGAAATCCTTCTACTATTGGCCCCTTTACTGCTTTCTCCACTTTGACCAAGAAGAGAAAAATAGTCAGTTCCGATGTATACAAAACTTACATTGGCACGTCACAGCGTCCTGTTATTCCAAAAGCTTGTGATCGAACCAGCAGACTGAAGGCTTTCCAAGCCTCGCTGGGCGGTTTTATTAACAGAACCCAGCTTACATCACTCAGCAGCCAAAGAAACTTTTTGTTTTGTATCAAAAACTCAGAAAATCTCTCCACCAGGAGCCGATCCACCTATAAATCGGTGAAATTTGATGATTTTTTGAACGAAATCAATTAACAAATGGATTGTTTAAATATTTCCCAGCATGTCAACGCTGTTCATCAAGTGTACTCAACTGTTGATAACCACTCTTCCGAACTTTTTCTGTTTACATTGATAACGATCTGCTATTATACTTGTTATTACAATCTCATGAACAAATTTCACTTGGCTGATGCATTTGTGGACTGAAAATTGGTATTTTCTTGTGTGATATGAGTAAATTACTTAGAAATTATGTCCTTCTATTTAATAAGAACAACTGATAACTTTTTGAAGGAAGTTGACTACTACTCAGCAGCAATATCTCTGCTGCTGGTGCTTATCCTTCGCTACGCGACTTGACTGGGCAGTGTAGGTGGCATGAAGAATACCTGATGTGACCTTTAAATAGCCCACTGCCCGTTCAGTGGGCGGGCTTCACTCTCTCAGTTTGGAAGGACCCCACAGAGGTGCCTTAACTCTTATCAAGACGAGCGGTTCAGGTATCTAATACGGTAACGATTAACGGTCTGCTTCATGCATGCGGTGCATCAGTTTCACCTGCGATTGCCAAGTAATGAGTTCAGTGATTGCGTTCTCTAGCAATTAACGGAGCTGTTCGATAATGAATTCCTTCTTGAGCTAAGAGTAACGATTAGGTGTTTCTCGTGAAGGATTAAGATTAGGCAGTTGTATATCAAGTCGGACGTCCAATTTTAGAGAAAGGTGTCCTTATTGATAGATAACGTAGCCGTAAAGCTTGAGCGTCTCCTGCATTCATTCCACGTAATAGAAGAAACCCGAAACACCTCCTTCTATTATTATGGATCATCTCAGAAGGATCAAATCAGTCGTCCCGTGTGTTTTGTTGATATAGGGAGTAAGAAGCCGAACATAGAGGACGCGAGCTGGATTTCTGAGAGACTAGGGAAGGATGGAAGTAGATGAATTGCTCATATCTGGGGCCACAGTAAAAAATGTCCTCACAATGCTCGTGCTGGTCCTCGTCGTCTTCTAGACAGGTTCACTTACCCGTATTTTGTACATTGCGAGGCAAATCTCTAAGTATTCCTGTTTGATCAGGCGTTATGAAAAGAATGGACGTCCTTCAAGTCGTATTGTTGCTCTTTTGGCAGAGAAAAGAACGTGGTCTGGCCCTGATCGCAGATTGTTTCGTTCCTCTTATAGCAGGATACTGAAGCTCTTGAAGTTCTGTAAGGTACGTAAGTAGATTACTTCCACCATCTCGATGTTTTGGAAGCAGACGGAAGTATCTAGCAGGTTTTGACATGTTAAGTGGATGTAGCCTAAGATAAGTACAAAATTTGGGCCAGGATGGTTGCAAGGTTTTTCTGACTTTCTGGGCTTACTAGTTTTCTGGTTATGGGTTTGTGGTACGATAGGATGCGAGAACAGGGCATTTCCTATTGAAGGCTGAGTATCAATCATTAATAGTTAGAACTGGAAAGGTGTCGACGTGCTTGCTGCAGAGAGGCAGATCTGGAGCTGTTCGTGAATGTTGTCCATCTTGCGTAAATATCTCTGCATTTCGGAGTTGTGGGGCGATATTGTTGGTAGTGGATGTCTTTGGAGTATTCTTCAGCACAACTGGTTATTTTACTTCAATCCTAAAAACTTAAGGGCTCTAGACGGAGATGTCGTTGGTGAGTAGTGGAAGGTCGGTACGTTCTTGTTAATATTCATATTCACTGCAAGGTCGAAATCCTGGGTACGAAATCCCTGTATGAATTCCCACAAGGGTAGGCATTCCTTCATTCTTTAACTACTACTACTACTATTACAACTTCAGAACCAGGTTAAAGAAGATTCAACAGCAATTTCAAAAAATCTTCAAGATTTCGTTCAAATTTATTCATCACATCAGGAACCTATTGAGCGGATGAAATAGATTGAAGCGCAACTGCAATCATCGTAAATAGCGACTTCTCTCCCTCAGTGCGAATTATAAATTCAATAATGATATTGCGGAAATTGAACGAAGTTTGATGTTTAGAAGCAATGTTTTGAAATAGTTTCATTCTGTGTCACAGTATATTGAGATATTGAGCTTGTTGAAAAAGAGCATTTTGTTTATATTTTCACAATAAATTATTCCTTGCCGATCAAGCGCTTGTGGACGATAAAGAGGTGGAAAATTATATGATCAATAAAATACCTGGTCTGAAGACAAAGGAAGGATACAAAATCATTGGAAAAGACAAAAAATGACAAACAAATATTCAGTGGTACCAGAATAATCTTCGCAGGAGTACAAAATTAATCCCCCAAATCGATGGCTCCTATCTCCTTTCTGATTTTTGGCATGCGCTAGACGTTGCAGGCGCTGAGATGCAGATTCTCTGGCGAATATTCCGAAGAACTTCCTAATTACCATTGTATTCTAATTTATCTCTTGTTTTTCACAATTGAGAGACTGAGTAGGACCTTTTCGGAGCCCAAACCCACACGCGGCAAAATGAGGCAACTCCTGTATGGGTATGTATAGACTATAAAACTATAGACAAAGCTATATTACGCGATAACTATCCCTTGACATTCTTTAAAGATCAGCTTAAGATTTTAGCAGAGAAGATTCATTGAAGTCAAAATCTTTCGTCGCACCTTCTGGCCATAATGAATACTCAAGGACGCCTCTCGGCCCTGAGCTGCTCCAGCCTAATTCCAGCCTTTAAATAGGGCCTTCCCAGATTCGATTGAAACAGGACATCTTATTTGATTTTTCAAAATTGAAAGATACTGTCTCGCTAATATCTAAGAAAATGTGTGCTACATTCTACACTTTTGTTAATTTGTCAAATGAGACTGGGGCCTGTCCAGCTCCACAGGAAGTACTAATTGATCAATTTGTTCTACTCTTTTCAGGTAGAAAAGAAGAATTTTCTCAAATATATTCCTTGGATATCCATGGAAGTTCTAAATCTTTTTAGAAGTATGGAAATGCGTTGAAAAGAATGGAAAATTAATCTTCGGAATTGAATACATCTCAGGAAATTCCATTATAAAGTTGAGAATTTGATGATTGTTCTAGAAATTTAGCAGTTATGTTGGAAATTTATTCTGTTTGTGTCCAAAATCCACCTTTTTTGGTTTCGTTTTAAAATTCGGTTCAAAATCCATGTATCCTCTACTGCCTTTTCGGAACATACATTTATATTGATACGAAATTCCACTGCTCAATTGGAATTGAACTACTTTGTTTGCAATTTTCTCTTTTGGTTAAACATGTAGTCTTAAGTTGGAAATGCAACGATATATCTTGTTCAACATTAGTTTTTTCTCCTTTTTAGTAATCGATATTCCTAGCTGAAAGTTAAATCATTATATTTTTGCCCTGCAAAAATTATTGGAACGAAGTTCCTTATGGCACCTTATACCACAGTTTTTGCGGACGGGCGCTCGACGAAAAATTGTACCGTCACATTACCTAGAAAATGTTACAAAGAAGCGGTCTTTCATAGCTATGAGGGCGCTGACATCGCTTCACAGTCGTGTGTGTTGTTTCTGTTCCCAATTAGTTGAGTCGTACACAACGCTATGTAAAAACCAGAGACAAAAAAATTATGCGTATCTTTGGAAAACGTGGCAGGAACGGATTTCCGAATACGTGCTAATGAGGAAGGACGTACGTATATACTTCTTCCATTATTCATTTGTAAATACTTCATTCAAGAGTCAATTCTTCGAATAATCTGTTTCGTTTAAAAACTCAACTGAATCGTTGGCTTATAGATTTCATCGAATATGAATTTTCAGGCCTGAAAATGTGAATATTTCATCTTCCGCTCAAGCTTATATTTTTCAGTAGGATATTCAACTTTTGTTTGGAAATTCATGTATCTTGCCGAAATCATTTCTTTTGGTAGGAAAAAATTCCGTGGTTTCGTGGTTCATTATTCCCCGAAGCTTTTCCGAAAATTTCTACTTCAAATCTCATTTGCTGCGGACGTGAGTTGTCATCAAACAATCGATAACTTGGTCACGTACCTTAGTATCACTTGGCCTCAAGATCTGTTACTACAGCAATGAACACAGAAGAGAGAGCTGCAGATTAGACGTATCACTAATGTTTTTGCAAGATATCACATGTTAAAAAAATGCATTGAACAAATAATTTATTTCTTGATCATCATTACATCCGTAATCAGTGCATCAATGTACATAAGAATACAGAGTTTGAAGGGAATGGGATGATCCAGCTATCCAGAAATGCACCCTTTTGTTAAGACCAATTTTTGTTATTGAGAAAGTCCTCACTTCTGTTGAAAATTGCCATTTTTCAGTCGAAATTGAACTATTTACTTCAAAGTTTTGTAATGTTGCAGTGTTGTACTGCAAATTACTTGTATGTTGTTTATGCTGTCTTCAATGGAAAGACTAAGAGCAAAAGTGACACATGTAGAGACAGAAAACATGGCGTTTCACATGTACCTGTCTTCTACTTGTTTCGCTTTTGCTCTCAGGCGTTCAATTGTAAGCAGCTCCTCTTCTCTTTGCAAGTGTCCGTCGGGTTGAACGAAGTCCGGCCGGAGGCCATTAGGTTAAGGTTCCGAATTGAGTTTCAATTTTATAGCCAGTTTCCTGGCATTATTGTTTAACAATTGTATTTTTTCCTTTATAAATTAGAGGTGAAATTCCTTTTGAGGACGTATCGTATTTTTCTCATCTTTTGGGGTTGGTTTCGTTTTATGCCATGGAACAGATCACACGGTGGTGGACACGTATCAACGCATGTGGATTTCTGGCGGCTGAGGAATATGGAGGACACTGGAAGATAGGCTAACTGTACCGTCCTGCTGACAAGTAGTCAAGGGCGCAGTTAGTAAAGTGTGGATGGGTTTCCCGCCTTCAAAACTTCCGCGAATACTGCTGTTAAGATGGCGGTGGCTATGTGGCTTGACCAACGCAGTCTTCACACTCTCCGGGTTTCACTCAGCGCAGACGGAACTCATCAAGAATGTGGCAAAAGACTGATCAGCGATTGGTCGACGAAAAAGAGCGCCCGGTTACCCAGCAGAGAACCTAGTTACTACGCAGGATTATACTGATAGTGACGCGCAGGAACGGGAACTTGATCTGCGGCGCAGGTGCTTGGCGCGCGTGGCTGTTTTCCATAAAGCTTGATCGAGAGCCCGTCCTGCCACTTCTGTCCAGACTTCTGCTGCGCGAACTGTTTTGTTAGTATACGCTGGGATTTTATTTTGTGGATCAAGCTGGTGCTTATTTCTTATTACGAGTCACTTGAATAAACTGTTTCGCTTTCTAAGCTTTCTGTCTCTGCTGTGGGCATATTGCCGTTCTACGTTCTGCGGTAAGACGTCCAAATTTGATGTTATTTCATCGTAAGAAATGTGTTTACGCGTAGGTTCCGCTTCATGGCGGACGGTTTCTTAACGTTAAAGAGGGGGGGGGGGGGGGGGGTTTCAAAAAGAATTTTTGCGCCGGACTAAAAAAAATTTTG
>WSXT02212280.1:0-17639 GCA_011762715.2 Neuroterus valhalla | reverse complement strand
TGTCATGAATTCGGCTACGTAGTTCATGGACGACCCCTAAGAGGAAAGGGGTAATTCAATGAGTAAGAAGGAAGTCGCAAAAGAAGTATCTGGAAAGGAGAGAAGAAAATAAGAGATCGGAAAAGGCAGAATATAAAAAGAATTGAAAAGCAGTATCTGGAGATGGTCGGGATACTTCGAAAGCAGGAAAATCACAGGAATGCGAATATTCAAAGGGATAATGGGTATTAGGTTTATGTGAGAAAAGGGCCAGGGAGCTAAAATGGGATGGAGGATCAAAGAAGGTGATTGAACTATTTACTTGTCTACCTCACACTTTGAACAACTCAAGATGAGCATAGCACTCTTGAATGTCAAGGCATCATAGATAATGATCGAAGGTCACGTTAACGGTACAAATTGGAAACACAACCATTACGGCCTTATTATTGGTCCTGGCGATAAATCATGGCCCTAAGGGGTTTTGGATCCTCCCCGTTCGAATCAGCATGCGTAGGTGCAATTTACGAGTCGTTCATACGAAGCAGGACCGGACATGTGTTGTCCCATGCGGTAGAATTGTAACAACAGAGCTGGCCAACTCTGCTCCTTATTACATTCGCGGTGTAAATGCAAAAGGGGCGACCCATCTGATTGTCCGGCGGCCAGAAAAAATTGTGTGGCCCGTCGCGAGGGTAATTGGGACAAGCATAAATCTCTTTCGGGGACAATAGTTTTTCCGAGACAGTATTTACAATGCATCTTGGTATCTGCAGCTGCCGGGTGCGTCTCATTAATTAAGCCCCTTCAGCCCCCTTTCCCATTCTTCTTGCAACCAACATCTCTCCACCGCCTACACTGACCACCGTTCGCCAATGGCATGATATCTTCGCCCTTAACTCTCGCGACTGACTGATGGTCGTGACAAACGGCAGGCGCACTTTTTCACAGGAATTTCTGGGTTTCAAATCACTCTTGATTGATGAAATATATTATCCTGGTATGAGATTCGAGGGATGCATGATAGGGCATATGCTCCAAGATATATGTAGTTTGCAGTTTACAAACTCGGCGTCATTAAAATTCTCACACTATCCTCACTCCTCTTTTTACTTGACTCATCAGAAAAATCTCTAGGAGTACCATTAACTACTCAAAGAACAAGACTCAGAGTTCTTGGAAGGTTGTTTGCCTTTCTGCTACACCTCGCATGTACAGCAAACTTAACCAGGGAGTAGTGTTTCGCACGTGCACTAACTCCTCAGGTCGTACGTCACGCGTCCTACACATATAATTTATGCTCAAGAAGTGCGTCCGATATGCAACGTCCTGAAAGCCCTGGGCGATTCTCTCATTGGTTTGCTACTGTTTCGCAATTACAATCACTCACTCCCACTGAAGATTCCTCTCCTCTCACCTAATCCTTTCACCTCTTGACATGCATATTTTCTTCGATAATGACGCACACCCTTCCCTGAAAACCTTAAGTACGTCGAGCTTGACCTAATCGCGGAACGTCAAAATGATCGGGGAAAGATGAGCAGCCCGCAGGAAGCCGGACTTGGCGTGCAGTGTATGCATTATTCATCCACAATATCAGCCCAGAGGGGGTTTCACTCCGGATTGGATTCTGATGAATTTAATCTCGAATTTGCTCAAGGCTGAACGAGAAGGGGCTCTGCTGAGAATTAACGAGTTGCCCGAGTTTCGTTAGCGAGATCTCACCCGGGCCAAAGGGGCTACCACGAGTGCGATACGTCTTGGTCCCTCGGAGAGGCTATGGTCATCAGTTCTAAGATTCTAATTTCTAGCATGATGGAGGTATTAGTCGCTAATGACCTGGCTCGTAAACTGCTCTAAAGTAGGACCATCTGCTAATAGGAACAGAGATTTGACGATAATTAATTTAACCCTTGGGCTCATTCCAGTCTTGCAGCTGAAAGAAAGGGTTCATCTCCCCTCTGATGAATCAGGCCATTCATAAAGAAACCTCTGCGATAGAACTGTTTTTATCTTATTCGTTATTATACGGAATATTTAATACTATAGAAATCAATCACACGATTTGTGTACTATTGCTTATCCAATCCAGCAGAGTAAGAAACTAATTATAATGCGCTCCACATCTCAACGCTGAGTACAAACGGTGGACACGTTTCTTACTGATTTCACGTGAACGATAATGAATTTTTACCTTTCGCTGACATTTTTCAACGTTAAACACACACAGATTTAACTAATGGAAACGAATAAATATTTGAAACATTTAAAAATGATTTATTACTTCCAATAGTACAGGGGTGTCCAACGCAAAGTTGGTCCGCTTCTACTTCCTTCCCCTTCTCCGAATGCTTCATCGAGAATCCTCTTCTCGTTCGCCACGGGCTTCGTCTGACTGCCCCTGACCACGCCTACTTGTGCGCAATGTTCACACAGCCCGGCCGCCGAGGACCCCTTCTCACATCGCGCTTACTGCATGAACGCATCCAAGGTGTTTAGAGAGGGGATTGACCAGTGACAGTTATTTACATTATTGCTCACGCGTTGGACACCTCTGCATTAGTACATGGATAACAGACAAAACATTGTATATGAGTGCTCTAATACTGGGGCTGATTTCTAACCCTAAAAGTTTTATCACTGGTACATTCACCTGGATAGCAAATTAATCCAAAATTCATCAATTATTTTGAATCAATAATTGTTAACAAGATATTTCTTATTTTATTACTACTATAAGATCTAGTTTAACTTGTTCAAATAACGAAAAAGTTTCAAGAAGTAACTATAAAAAAAACCACATACTTGGAAAAATTCATACGAATATTATAGAGTTCTTACATTTAAGAAATGGTTTCAACTTCAAATACAATGCAAATTTATTTGTATAAAAGTATGCACAGGAAAAAAACACTGTTCGAATTTATTCATTTTACGTTAACTTAGATTGAAGTTCTAATATTTGTAACTTATAACTTTCCACAGCTTATAAATAACGGATATTCACAAATACAATATGGTTTTGTAGAAATGCCTGATAAAGACATATTTTATAACTAAGTTTTTTTCTAATGTTGACTCGCTTTTCGTAGAAATACGGTAGTTCTTACGGATTTCTCAAATTTACTTTTACTTCATTTTTTCCAGTCCGTCCGTCCCACTAAACATTTTTTCTACTGGCCATTTTTCCCACTTGCCTTTTTTCCTACTGGATATTTTTTCTACGACATCTTTTGCCAATTACATCAGGTATTTGTCGAAGTCATGAATTGTCGACTTACTTCACAATTTTTAAATTAATAATATAAGGCGATATACAGAACCCAATTGAATTTTGGAATTCGAATTCCAAAATTGGACATTGTGAACAATCTTCCGCAAGTAGTGCGAAATTTCCATCTTTAATAATCTTTAACTGTTATTTTAACTTATTTTTCATCATAGTCAACCATTTTCCATCAATAACTATGTTTGTTTACAGGTACTCACACTCATTGGTAATTATTGACAAGTATTTTTAACAGAAATCTAAACTTTTGCAAAAAGCGAGCTTACCTGGGTTAGGTTTTTTTTTTCGATCTCGCAGAAGCGAGTTTTCGGGAAAATGATGAGCAGTAAAAGAGATAAGTGGGAAAAAGAATTCGTGGGAAAAAGTTCAGTGGAAAAAACAATTGGTGGAAAAAAGGTCTACGAGACTTAGATTTTTCATAACTGGAATGTAGAAAATTATTGTTTTACTATACTTCTTCTCCTGTACATGACAAATACAATGGCTATGACTACTAATATCTTTCTTTAAAAAGAATTCCCACAAAATTGTTTGAAAAATCAGAAAAAAAACATTTTAATAATTTTGTGTACAAAATACTTTGTAAGTATTTTCTAGCAAGGATAAAACTTAGAAGCGAAATATGATTAGTTTCGAGATTTCTAATGAACCTTCAATCTTTCATTCAATATCTATTACTTTGTATTCAATAACACTCAATCGTCTTCATTATTGCAACTTACAACATTTTTTAAACTATATAAACATAACCTCGAACATAACAATTATTCCATGTATGTAGAAATCTTGTTATCAAGCTCTAAGATTCGTTTCCTGATCGATTCTTTACCTCTTTTAGGTTCAGCAAAATGAACCCAAAGCAAAAAAAGTGATTTGAACTTTGAAAAGCTAGATAAAACTTTTATGGATAATAACTACTTGTTCAATTGCGATTGGCTCGTAAAGAAATAACAAATTTCATCATTATTGAAATTTATTATAAATGATGCAATCCTTCAATGAAAAGGTAAGTTGAATATAATACTTTCGATTATGAGAAATAGTCAACAAATGGGATGAAAAGCGATAATATAGCGTTGTTACGTTTAAAGTACACGTTCACAAGTAAACTTTAAAACTCACCTAAATCTGACAGAAGTGTTGTGAAGAATGACGACGCACATGCAATTAAAACTCCAAGTATTTTTTATCAATACTGGTATAGTTAACAAACTGACATAACGATTGAATATAAATCTTGAAATGCTGATTACAGAAAAATAAATATTTACACTCACCATGTGAGGAACAGCTGATCAGATGGAATCAATCTGCGTTGGACTGTGCAAGCGTGTGTCTACTCTTTTTGGTATGGTCGTGACGTTTAACGCTGTAGTTTTACTAAAATCGTCCTAATTCACTTGAATTCATACTGAATTCGTGCAGGTTCATGCAATAGTAGCTAAGATTTCTAGACATTCGAACGTTGTCTCCAAACTTTCTACATCTCTAACGAACGCTTACAGTAATTCATGGATTCGAAATAAAATTTCCGAATTTCGCGTTCCAGTTAACAGTTTCAGCGGATTTGGTACGCAGTTCATTTTAATTTTCAGCGTTTTTGACGTTGAATTTCCGAGTAAAACGCCCCCCGCATTCTGGAATGAAAGCTCCGTGTTTGGGATCTCTTGGTTGCCGAAATCTTGGCAAGTGTGCGTTTTCCCCTACCATCTTTCTTCCATTCACCCTTTCTCTCTCGCTTATGCTTCCTTTCGGCCTTTCTCCGTTTTCTCTTAGCCAAAAATCAGCGTGGATTGTATGCAAATTGCGGTAGCCGCTACTTGAGCCGCCGCATTTGAGGGGCATGAAGACTGGCAGAAGATTCGTATGAGAGGCCCGCCGGTGTCTCTGAATAAAACATCTCCGGGAAAGGAATTTCTGTCGGATATGCTGGACTATGTCGGACACAGCAGCACAGCAGCGGGAATTGTTAAGTATCCGTCGCACCAGCTGATGCTAATTAAAATGAGACTCACTTTGGTTGCCGGGTCGTTCATTCCCATCCTGGCTCCTATGCAGAAATTTGCTTCTGAAGTTCAGACTTACTCCTGCCCGACGGCTAAGAATATAAAGATCCTACTTAGCCGTTATTACGATGCTACCTCGTGGGTAGATCATTTCGTGCCACTGTTTTTATAGAGGAAAGATATGCTGCTCTGCTCTTACCAACGCAACGTTCAGTAGTCCTCGCTACGGTATTCGACCTCCAGAATGTAATAACAATTTCAAGCTTAATTCATTTGTTAGCGTCACTTGCACGCGCATAATATTTTATTATAAGCATCAGTGACGTTGATATGATTGCAATCTTGTAGAGGTAGTTACAAAGGAGAAGGAAGTAAGAAGTAGAAGAGATACATTGTGAAATGTATGAAAAAGGCTTATGAGGCTATCAATTTAAAAACAGCCTGTTGTCATTTTGCTGATAAGAAATTCTCTCTAGCATCTATTACAAATCTAAACATAACGGAAAACCTGAGATTATTCTGATATCGTCAAATTTCAGGACTGCGCTTTCGCGTCTTGATACGGGAATGATTCAGTAATGATTCAACTTTTGGTAAGTACATTTCAAGACTTGTGAAGGGCATCGATGATTAATTCAATACTAATTTTATCTGAATAATAGGATATTGCTGGAAGCTTCCGTCGAATATAGGCCACTCTTGTAAATCTCGTTAGCCTCTTACTGTATGTATGTGTTTAATCTCTCCCTTTTACGGGTTTGAGGGCCTCCGCTCCCTTCAAAAAATTTTTACTAAAATTTACATCTGTGCCTTATTCTATTCAATCTACACGGGAAGAAATTTGGTACAACAGCGGCACTTATAGGCAACTTCGTTTCGCTAAACTGAAGTACTGCAATACGCCTTCTGTTTATGACAACTGTTCTCCCTGTCAGGCAACGCTGCGTTTACAGTGTGGGACAACTGTTGTCTTAGAAACGGATAACTAACTTTATGTGACAGACGCGTTGCCAAAATTGGTGTTGCTGCTGCTTTCATGCCTTGGTTGCGCTGTCCTACTACTATGAATGCAGCAGCTGGCAAAAATTTCTTTCCATGTAGCTTACTCTAACGCTTGAATTCTAATGCTGTCTATTCGCTTTTATAACAATTATGACAATTATTACAATTATGTACGCTCTATTTTTCTCTTCCAGGGCTTCCGTTTCCTATTACCATAATTTTAATTCATCATTTTAATCAATTATTTTCCGACTCTACTTTATATTATACTTTATTACTCATACCAACCTCAAGGCTATCACTTACTTCCCTTCCCTTGTTTCCCTTAGTTCTTCCAGTCTTTCCATCTATGCAAATCCCTGTCCATTTTCATTCAAAATCCCTCTTACGCAATCAGTCACACTTTTGCCTTCCTTCTACTCCCCCGTACGTAATTCTAATACGTGTCCCTACGTTTCCACTTCATAACCATACACTCTACATAGTTTCTCTTGTTCCTCCATCCAGTATCTATATCCTCTCATTCCCTCCACAATGTTAAATCGGATCATCATATTCCAATGTACTTTCTTTCTTCATCTTTCGCAGGTACTCTGGTTCCCTAACCTACCTAATCATCTTTTACCACTTATTGTAACATCGTCTCCAGTTCTATCTCCTGCCGTTTAACCCACCCTTCTTGTATGCCCTGTTCTTTTCTTATTTTATGTCTCTGTAACTCCCACCTTGAACTTTCTGAATAACCTCTTTTCTCTCTATTTCTAATCTCCCTCAGACATATTTGTGTAATTTTGCTCCCCTATCCAACTTCTCTTCAAACTTGCACGCACTTTTTATTTGCCTCACTACCATTTTATCTCTTCCTAGTTCCTCTCTTAACATATACCCTGGGCAGCTCCAACTCACCCTCATCACCCATCTCAACAATCTTTCGTGAAGACTTTAAACTCTCTTTTGTTC
The DNA here is from genome assembly GCA_011762715.2 of Neuroterus valhalla. Taxonomy (NCBI): domain Eukaryota; kingdom Metazoa; phylum Arthropoda; class Insecta; order Hymenoptera; family Cynipidae; genus Neuroterus; species Neuroterus valhalla. The sequence goes on along the minus strand of WSXT02212280.1, from coordinate 10,403 downwards.
CTTCCATCCCCAAATCTCTACCCCAGTTTCCCTTCCTCTTCCTTCCACCTGTCTTTCGAACCTTTTCCTAAGTACTTCTATATATATTTTGTATCCCACCGACATGAGCGTAATTCTTCTATATTCCTCTACCTTCTTACCTTTCCTCTCTTTAATAACGGCACCACTAGTCCCGTCCTCCATTCCTTCAGCCATTCTGTGGCTCCCCATACTCTACTGCATACTCTCCCTATCTCCCCCCCCCCTCACATACTTCACCACTTCATTTTCCATGCCATCCACACCTGTTGCTTTATTCTTTTTCATCCTATCAATTGCCTCATTCACCTCTTCTTGGCTATTCTCATGCCCTTCTAGCCTTTCTCTCTCTGTCACTTCTCTCTCTTCATCCCTTGTCCTCTGTTCTTCCCCGCCCAGCAAACTCTTGGAGTATCTTGTCCACCCTCTCATTTTTATTCCTCCATTTACGCCCTTTCTTTTTCCTCTTCTCCTACTTATCACCTCCCACTCTCTGCCTTCCTTCACTGCTTCCTCTAGCTCTCTCATCTTTATTCCCTTCTCTTCATACTTTTTGCCGTTAAACATTTTCTCATATTCTCGTTCAGATTCATTATTCTCCCTCTTGTTGATCTCTCCTCTCCTCCATTTACTAACGCATTCCTTCATTCTCTTTTTACCATTCTCACACTCGTCGTCTCACAATCCTTCTTTCACCCTTTCTTCCTTTCTTTTTGGTCTTACCTCTTCTCGAGCGCTCCTTTTATTTTTTCCAATATTTCATTTACTCCTTCCTCCTCTGTTCCCCTATAATTCTGCTCCCACATCTTCCCTCTTAATTCTCTCAACTTATCTTCTTCCCAACGGTACATATTCACCTTCCTTTCCTTTATTTTTTCCCTCTTTCCTCTAAATAGCATCTGATCCTTACTTCTCAACGTCGCTATTACCGGGGAGTGTTCAGCGCTTATCTCATTACCAACTTCCATTCCCATCATAAGCATTCTTATTTACTTTTGCAAGGATATAGTAAATTACAGTTTCTCCTTAACCTATGAACGCTATTTCGCCATCATCGTCACCCATTGAATTGCCATTGCAGATAAAACATCCCGTCTCACGTATCAGGTTAAGCAGTACCCTCCTCCCCCCGATCTCTCTCCCCCAATCAAAGTCAGCCCTTCCTCTTTCTCCATCCGATTTCTAATAATTTTCCATCCCTCTTCTTCTCCCCTTCTTCTACACATGCAAACAATCGCTACCCTTACTTTCCTCACTCCAATTCTTCTTACTATTATTCCATCCTTTGTTTCCCTATCTCCCCCTACTCCCTGTTATACTGTTAAATCCTTTCTTACCCCTCATTACATGCCTCCCATCCCTCTCCCTTTCACTCGATCTCTTCTTGCCTCATACATCTTCCATTCATATCCTTTTGGTAACCCCTTTTTTATGCTCTCCCAGTCTTTCTCCTCCGCCCAAGTTTCACTCATCATTATCATGTTCCACTTTTTTATTTCCTCCCAGAAACCTTTATCCTCATTTTTTATTCCCGACACATTCCAGAACGCCGCTTTCATGTCTCTATATTCCCCTCCCACTTACACCCCGAAACTCCCCTTTCTTATTTCCATGATCCCTATTCTTTTCCCACCCTTGGCCAAGTCTTATTTCTTCTAACTCTTCGTTACATATGATGACCTATCCGCTTACCCAAATCCTGTCTCTCCCTGCTATTATTTTGTTACTCTTACCTCATTCCTGCCATACTCTCTGGTTGATCTTCCATTTTCGCTTTCTTTCCTGCGGAGTCATGTCTTCTTCTATTCTTTCTTTCCTTCCTTTAAGCAAGTTCTCTTTACCCATTAACTCAAACCTATCCTCCTCACTCACTAATGTCACCAGAAACATGCCATTCCTTCCTTCCATCCGCCTTCCTATTCTTCTAACTACTCCTAGCCGCACTTTCTCTCCAACGTCCTCTATGAATCTTTCGACCTCACTAAACCTTATCTTAGGAGTCCTTCCTACCTCCTTATTGACTCTAGTTTGCTCAACCTATTTTCTATGACTTTGATTTCCTTCATTCTGTTAACCTTCCTTTCCTTCTGCCGCTCTTCTATATCCTCAAGTTTCTTCCAGACTTTCTCTTTTCCTTTCTTCCACGCCCTACTCCACTCATTCCATTCTTTCTTACTTTTCTTACTTCTTCCTTCTGCTCTCCTCCTTGTTACTTCATTTCCTCTAGTTCACTACGCACCTTCGTTCTAAATTCCTCAAATATTGCCTTTTTTCTCATCACACTACCTATTTCCTCACTGCTTATCGCACACTTCTTCTGCCAGTCTTCAAGGAATTCGCTCGAAACCCTTGTTTCCTGGCTAAGTGAGCGCAACGTACCTCTCCTGTTTACCTCTCCTTTCATGAACATCTGTCGCCTACTACATTAATTCTAAAAATCTCTGGAAACACAGTGATTGTTCAAAACAACTGACACAATTAAAAGATATATATTTCTCCACTTCTAGTAAACATTCTGTGCGATCGTGTAATGGATTTGATAGGATTTTTTCCTTATAGTAGGTACGAAAAAATCTTCCAGAAATTCTTCTTATTTTGGTAAAGTTTCGTCAATTACTAGGAAATGTTTAAGACGGTCTTACTTCTTAGCTTGGCACATTCGTATATGGTAGATATATAAATTTAGAAGTTGAACTTTTAAATCAGTTACACATTGAAATGTTAAAGTAGTTTTGAAAAATTCACAAAGGAAGAGAAATAGGATTCAAAAAAATATGTTGTAGAACTTTTTCTTTTGAGGGGATTGTGAAACGTTTTTAATGGGCCTTATTAGGAGCTTCAGCACTCTTGCGCTCCAAATTATAAAAAACGAAAACACATTCTTTTATATTGTGAAAAATGAGACCACTGGTTGAATAGAGAACAACACGTTTGTGTACAATAATTGGACAAGGGTTCAAATTTTAAATTGGCTCTAGAAGGAAAAAGGAAGTTTCTCCTCTGCCTAGCCCGTGATCATCTTGTCGACTATTATATTTCACCAAATCACAATTAATTGCTAACTCAATTCTCAACCCGAACTACAACAAGTCTAACCTTTAGTTTTCAGAGCCAAGTGGATGACGCGTTATTAAAGTCTCATTTAGCACTAAATGGCACGCGTCTTTCATTCCAAGTGGAACGAGAACTTTGTCGGACGTCGTAGATTAGAAACGCCGCTTCAGGAATCTGAAGTGATACTAATTTCTGCTTGGATCAGATTGTAACTCTAAATTTAGACTTTTGGAGCTTCTTTTCAGGAATATAAAACTGAACGTAGAAACTACGAAAACGTGTTGAATAAAATTAGGATTATCAGCTTTTGCAGTATTTAGGTTTGCAAGATTACCCAAAAAATTTTCGAATCTCTCTTCCTTCTATAAATAAAAAATTTCTTACATTTGTTTGCACCTGATTCTCGAACTGTGTTCTGAGTAAGAAAAAAAATGTTAACTCTTAATAAAGCTGCATGACGTGACATCTCCTGTTTTGGTTGGAACTAATTAGATTGTTTTGTGAAGGTTTTGCTCTTGTTTTGTACCCACCTAAAAAACCTCAATCATTTTGTACTTGTTAATTGGACCCATTTTAATTCATCTATATTCTTGTCGGTCACTCGATTATAATATCTAATCTTTCGGCTTTCTAATCAAAGATCGATAGACGGGTGCGAGAGCGATTTTTACCACGGGTCCTCCCGTTCGTTTGTAGAGGTCAAAACGTTGAGTCACTGGGTTAAATTGGCAGGGAATAGCGATTTGAATTTAACGAAAAGAAAAAAAAATCAAAGAGCAGTTTCATCGAGAGGCGATATACAGTCCCCCACTGTGCGAATATTATTAATTTTTCTTCGTTGTATGATTAAATATGTAGTTTCTTCAAGGAGCCCCTTAGTAAATGATATCTTTCTGATGGAAGGGGCATGTATGTGCAATAGGCAATTTGTTCGAATTTACAAAAAGATAGGCGTATTTTTATTTATTTATTTATTTATTTTTTTAAATAATATTTAGATGTGGCGCGAGCTCCATGAAGTTTAATACGTATTTCCCATAAGAAAAAATGATATTTTTGTAAATTTAATTCAGAATCCTTAATATTAGGTGAATCGAATTCGAAATTCACCATTTCTCTTCACAATTAGTTACAAAATGCGAATAAAATATTACTTGTCAAATATCACCCCCAAACGTCTGTTTTATAGTGTCGCAAAAAAACCCATAAGTTAAAAAAAGGGGTTTTCGAGTTATTGGCGCTAATTATGATTTTTATGCGGTTTTTTCAACGCAGATTGTTTCAAATACATGAAATATTACTTTGAACTGATAACTTGATGTTTATTTAAATTGTTTAAACAATTTTTGTTTGTTTTTAGTAACTTCCCCTTAGGAAAGGGGAAAGTCAAGGTTTTTTTCTGAATTTTTCCACTCATTTCCGACGTTTCAGTTAAAGCGTGGTAACAATCAATTGTAGTTAACAAAAATAATTGTTCAAACAGTTTGTTATTCATTTTAACAATATTCCCTTATAACAATGCTACAAAGTTGCGCTTTTTCTGAAATTTCCAACTTTATGTTTTATCACTTAAAGTAAGTAATTCTTTAATTTGATTTAGCATTGCTAATAATATTGTCTTTGCTTAATGACGGAAACTTGCGGTTTTTTCTGAAATTCCTAACTCTGCCGACTTTTCACTTGAAGTGGAGTAATATTTCATTCAAGTTACCAAAAATTACTGTTTGAACAAATTATTATTGTTTATGGCTCTCTTCTCTTAGATTAGTGATCAAAAGTTGCGGATTTGTCTACATTCTGAAGCTTTTTGTCCACTTTTCACTTAGTGAGGTGATAATTAATGCGAGTTGACAAATATACTTATTTGAACAATTTATTATTTATAACTACTTTTCTCTTAGATAAGTGTTGGAAAGTTGTGTTTTTCCCTGAAATGTTTAACTTTGCGCTGAAAAGAATTTGAATGAAATTCAATTAGATTGAATTAGATTGAATTGATTTAATTGCTGGTTAAATTATATTGTTTTTTATTTAAAATAATATTTTTTTTTTGAAATAACAATGATATTTTTTATTAATAATTTATATTTTTTTGTCGAGAATTCAACTCTTTGGTTGAAAGTTGAACTACTTCCTTCAAAATTAAATTTTTGCGTTGAAGATCCATCATTTTAGTAGAAAATTCGAAATTCAAATTTACCTGAATGATTTCAGCTTTTTTGTTTTCATTAATTTTTTTTACCATTGGGAAAAGAACAAAAGTAATTAACCCAAAAAATACAATACTATTTAAAATATGGTTCTCTCTAATGTTCATTTATTATTTGTCCACAACTAAAAAGGTAGAGAAAAGTTAAACATTTCAGAAAAAACCACAACTTTTTAGCAGCAATCTAAGAGAAGATAGCCATAAATGATAATAGTTTATTTCAACTATTGTTTTTGTTGGATTGAATAAAACATTACCTCACTGTAAGTGAAAAGTGGGCAAAAAGTAAAAAATTTCAGAAACAAACCGCAAGTTTCTATCATTATGGCCATGTTAAACTTACCCGATTCCTACCTTACCGACAACTTTTTTTTTGCAACAACTCACGTCTGCACCGAAATACATATCGAGTTGTTATTTTGAGGAAAGTCTTAGGAAACAATAAACTACGTTTGTATACAACATTTTGTTTAAAACTTTTAGAAGAAAGAATTTGTTTGCGAATTTTTTTTTTTCAAATCATTGAACCAAATACAAACGTAAGTTGTTGCAAAAAAATCGATAATTCGGGTCACGTGACCCATGTTTAACATGGCCTTTAGCAAAGAAAATATTATTAGAGATGATAATAAATTGTTTAAACATCAATTTTTTTTAACATGAATTAATTATCACTTCAATCTAATTGAAAAGTGATAAAAAGTTAAAAATTTCAGGAAAAAATGCAACTATGTAGTAGGTATTAATCTAGAAGAAGATAGCTACAAATATTTACATTTTGTTTAAACAATTATTTTTGCTTGATTAAATTATATAATTACCTACTTTAAGTGAAAAGTGGACAAAAAGGTGGAAATTTCAGAATAAACCGCAATTTTGTAGCATTATTTTAAGAGAATATTGTTACAATTAATAACAAATTGCCTTAACATGTCTTTTTGTTAGCTTCAATTGATTATTACCTCGCTTCAACTGAAACGTTGAAAATAAGTTGAAAAATTCAGAAAAAGCCTTGACTTTCTAACCCTTTTCCAAGAAAAAGTTCCTAAAAACAGTAATAAATTGTTTAAACGAATAAAATAAACATCTTATTATCAGTACAAAGTAATATTTCATGTATTTGAAACTATCTGCGGTAAAAAACCACAAAAAAATCATAGTAAGCGCCAAAACTCGAAAAACCCATTTTTCCACTTATGGGGTTTTTCGAGACTCCATAAAACAGACTTATGGAGGTGATATTTGAAAGGTGATATTTCATTCAAATTATGTGACTAATTTTGAAGAGAAATGGTCAATTTCGAACTCGATTCACCTAATATTAAGAATTCTGAATAAGATTTACAAAAACGTCTTTTTTTCTTTTGGGAAATACGCGTTAAACTTCATAGGGCTTGCGCCACCTCTAAATATTATTATTATTTTTATAATGCGTTTTTTTGTGGATTTGAACAAATTTCCGACCCTTCTGCATCAAAATTCGGAAAAAAAAATTCTAATGGATTTTTGGACCACCCTAATGTGCAATGGAACTTGGGCATTATAACTGGTTATGTCAAGTGACGTGGACCCGAAGAAGGGGGAATGATTATATTCCGAGTGGCCTCTATCAATTATGCTAACAACCGAAGCCAAAGGAAAAAAGCTCAACAGAAAGAGCGAGGGAGAAAGTAGATACAAAGAAAGTTAGGCATCCTCAGGATGTCACCCTAAGTACCAGTGAACCCTCACCAGCATCACGTCGTACATCATTCCCTTATCATATCATATCGATCTACTATCACGGTGAGACCATGATTTATGAAGACGCGCTTCATCCCACGGAACATCTTAATCTTCATTCGCTGCACAGCTTCAGCGAATCAGTTGTTGTATTTTTATTTTTTATAAGGTATTTTAAAAATACTGGTCATGAGAAACTAGAATTATTCTTGCACAGTGTGTCGCGTCTACAATGTTCAATCAATAGCAAAAACACAAACCTAATTTAGGAATTGAGCTTGAGGGAAGCTAGAACATTTCGCTTATGATATAAAGCACACAGAAGTTTCAACAAGAGGGCTTCTGGAACAAATAACTCACTCATGCAACATAGATCACTAGAAGATTTCAATTTCACCATGAATCACTTCAATGATTCCTCTGGAACTACTTCTTAGTTTTTCTCACATAAATCGAATACACGATCCATTATATTCCTTCCTCAAGATACCTACTTCAAAAGATCATTTCTAAGCAAGTCGTGTTTCTGATATAATGCGTCGTCGACATCTTCTCAGCGACGTCATTGCAATATCTTGATTTACAAAGATGCTCAGGTTCGTTACACTAACGTCTCAATCAGTGGTTACTTTATAACCTTTGCCTCTTTTTCTTCGACAATATTGCATTTATACCAGTTACATTTTTTTAACCAGACAATCTTCTTCATCCTTTCTGAGTTTCTTCAGAGCGCCTTTCCCATAAGTGGAGTCACGCGACGTAGTTGGCAGATCGTAAAGTTCGAACCTACACTTTGATTCCTCGATCGATCAGTATCAATCTTCAACAAAGAATCCCAAGGATTTTCTCAGCTTTGTTAACAATCCTCCTTTGTGTTTTTTCACAACCATTTTGCTGTTCTATCTAGAGGCTTAGGCGAAAAGGATTCAGAAATGTCGTAAAAACTACCAAATTTCTATTACCTCTGCTTCTTATGTGAAGTTGAATCACATATTTAGAAACAACGGATGGATCTAGAATAGTGCAAAGGCAATGTCAAGAATCGATAGAAATCATGAGAAAAAGTATCTTGTGAGCAGAATCGAATAAAAATAATATATCCAACAGAATAAAATGGTTTGCTTCTGGTAGATAAAAGGTTTTCAGGAAGTTTTAAATTCATTTATCTTCCGCAAATGTTACTGATAAAAAATAAAAGAGGTGCTCTGCGCTACATAGCGACATTTATTTCACATTGTATATCGCTTTTAGCAATGTAAAGGGACTCGTTAAAATCTGCGGCAGTCTTTCCACGAGGGCAATAAAAAGCAATTGTGCCCCATCGCAATCAGCGTGTACTCGATGAATCGTAAGGATCCTGGTTGCAATTAACAATCAAGCACGTTCGGCGATTACTATTATTGCTGCAGGGGTCTTCATAACCTCAGTGCAGCTTTCAAAGATGTAGTTAATAAAAATAGCATACTTTTCAATTAAGATTTATAAGTCGATTTCATAAGTCTGCTTTGTCCTAATTAACGAACTTTCTTATATCCTTAGGTTCTTATGTTCCTAAAGCTATAAAACATTTTTCCATTCTTATCTCCTTATACAGCTCTTGGTCAGAAAAGAAGATGATGAATTGAAGAAGGATATTCGAATCTTAGTGACTTCAAAATATATTTTTTTTCAATTTAACTGGAACTAAAATAAAATTCACGACTTTTCAGACATTCCTATTTACTTTCAGAATAACCTGGCTACTACTTCTGAATGAGTTTAATTTAAATAGTGATAGAACAAGTCGATAGCTGATTTCACGTTCCAACAGTTCATAAAAATAAATTAATTGTTAGGAGAAAAATGAAGAAATTTTTGTAAATTAAACTCATTGCCTTTCCGATCTTAATTTTTTGTTCCAAATCAAATATTTTTGACTCATTGAAAATTGATTCCTATCTAGAGATTGTACATAGACAATCTCTCGATATGGATCTCTTTTTCTATTTATCTTAAATATTCCAATAAGGGCAATGAATAAAATCTTCTCAAGTTAAACAAGTTCGTTTTCAATAATGCATTGTGCTTATTTGTAATGTAATGTAATGTAATTTATTCTCATCTCTTTTACAGATTTGAGGGCCTCCTTTCCTTTTACAATAAGTTGTATAAGTGCCTTAAACTACTTATTCTAACCTAACTATAACGCTTATAAACTCCTTTTCCGGCTAATTGCTATTGTTGTTATCCTACGCACGCATGTTCGAGATTCAGGGCTTTCGTTTCCTCTTACCATATTTCTATTTCATAGTTTTTCTCAAAGCTTACTTTTTATATTAATTTAGATCCTTTCAACTGGAAAAACCTTTGGTTTTTTCTTCCCTTAGTTCTTCCAGTCTTCTCATCCATACTGCTCCCTGACCACTTTCATCCAGTTTCAACTTTGTCAGGTTGTCTGGTTTCCCGACCCATTTGACCATCTTATACCACTTGTTGTACTGTGATTCCATAACTTTCCTCCATCTTTCCTCCCCATCTCTTATCAACATCTCCAATTCTATTTCTTGCCCATCTACAGTCCCTTTATGAAAACCACATTCTTACCTCATTCGCTGTCTCTCTCCTTCCCATTTCGAGCCTTCTGTATTGCCTCTATTCTCTCTCGCCCTAATCTCCTTTATGCAAGCTCGTGCGATTTTGCTTCCCTCTCTCCTCTTCAGCTTCTTTCCAAACTTCAATGCTAGCACATCGAACATCCATATCCTCATCCTCCAATCATCTCCAAACCTTCTCTTCCCTATGCTTTATATCGTCCCATCATTTTACTCTCACACTCAATCCCTTTTCTGACCAACATCAAACTCAATCCTCTTTCATCCTCTGCTAATAGTACCACATCATCCGCGTATGCTCGAGAGTAGAGCTTACTGCTACATAAGATCGTACCTCCTTTACCTTTTTTCCTTAGCTTTTCCTCTTCCTGTCCAGAATTTCTCTCCTTTCTCATTTTCTATCCTCACTCTGAATCTGGTCTCCACGAATCTTTCTTTTATTTTTTCTATCAAATCTTCATCTACTCCCCTTTCTTCCATTGCCTCTCACAACACCCTCCTGTTCACTGAGTCGAATGCTGCTTTGAAGTCCACAAACAAGGCCACCGTTTTCCCTTTTTTCCGACCAAGTTCCTTTTCACTATATAGTTTAGGACATTCCTTCCTCTCTCCATACTTTGCTACAAATTCTCCACATCTCTTCTCTTATTCCTTTCCCCCATATTTGCGAGCTTCGTTTTCTATGCCATCCTCTCCTGTTGCTTTATTTCTTTTTATTCTTTCAATTGCCTCGTTTACTTCCCCCTACCTATATCGTGTTCATTTTCCCCTCATTCCTCTATTACCTTCTTCTCTTTTTCTCGAACCTT
>WSXT02212270.1:0-17640 GCA_011762715.2 Neuroterus valhalla | reverse complement strand
TGTCAAAGACTATGTTCTTTGTTAAGAAGATGTCAAGGATGTCGGGATGATGTTTAGAAGAGCTAGGGAAATGAGTTGTTTCTGAGGCAGCCTCAATAGTTGGGTTATGGCGAGTCGTAGTTTTGAGGAGAGCATTACCTTTTGTGTTATTTTTGAGACAACCCCAGGCCCTGCGTTTGGCGTTAAGATCGCCAGCAACAAGAGTAGGGATATTTGAGTTGAAGAGATCAGGAATTTTGGAAATATCGTCTATACTCGGAGGAGAGTTAATTGAGAGGATGCAAAGAGGACTACACCACCACCTCTAGAAGAAGGACGATCTTCCCTGTAGACAGAGAAATCGGGAATGCAGTCTCTTATTGGGATTCAGATGGGTCTCGGTAATGCAGGCAACGTCAATTGATTTGTCGCTAAGATGTAGAGACAGTTCTCATCGCTTAGATACCGAGATGCCGTTAGCATCCCAGGTCAGAATAGAAAGTTTATTCTTACGAACACTAAGGGGTTGGCTGCCGGAAGGCCACAGCAAAGGTGAAGAGGAAATCCCGAAGAAGCTGCTGAAGTTAGAGATTCTGTAGAGGATTGGAGGATTGAAGATGGTTACGGACTTCGGGAGGAGGACGAGCTAAGATTACATCAGCGGAGGAGCGTTGGGAGGAAATGGGTTTGGTGGCGCTACGAGGTTTAAGAAGGGGGATTGCAGACAGCTTCTGTTTTGAGGTTGACGGGTTGTGATCGGCTCGGTGCCAAGTCTTTGAGGAACTTTCGGGTATCCACGAAAGTTGGCCCAATGAGGGCCTTTGCAATTGGAGCAAGATGGGGTTGCATCTTCCCGTTCTCTGAGCGTGCGAGAGGCAGTGGCGTGACTGCGCTCGCAGGAAGCACAAGGCATGGCACTGATTAGCAGTGTGGAAAATTTCAGGCAACGACGGCACTGAGGAATGAGATTGGATTCTCTCTTGGCTTCAACCTGCACTCTGAGGTCAGCAAGAACTTTGATGTCGAATATCGACTCGCCTGAAGGAGAAGATAGGTCCAGATTGGCGACCACTGGGGGCCAAATTTTTTTCCCTTTTTTCCTACCATGAACTCACTTGACGGAAGTAATTCTAGTTTGGAGTTCTTTGAATAGAGATTATTCAGAAAGAGCTTCGTTTACTCCTCTAATTACAACAATAGGATCTTGATCTTGATCGAGCAGGTTAGTGATGTATGAATTTTTGTTTTCGTCCAGTTTATCGAAGATAGCGCGAAAATTATCCACAGTTTCGGGGTAGACGACTATGGCGTCGGAAGAGTTTTTGGCTTGGCGGGTAGGAATGTCCGCTTTGAGCAGGACTGAATGGATTATGGGCTAATTTTCTTCTTGAATGTTCGAATAAGCTGAGGACTCCGCTCTTCAGGAAAAGACTCATCTTTGTCGGAGAAAATTGACTCATCGTCGGAAAGAGAAGGGCTAGCTGATTTAGTTGGACTAGTAACGCGCTTGCGTTTGGAGCGTTTCGATTTGACAGTTTGGAAGGTATTATCGGAGATTTCAGGCAAAAAAGCGCTATCGCTTGTGGACGAAAGAGTGTCCATAGATTCCAAGCCGTGGGCTGGAATTGGTGTTGCGATAGATGGAGGTTCGCAAGATTGGAGTGCTGCCTCGTAGCGTTCTAGAACGTTCCGTAGCTTGGAGATTGCAGATATTGTACGTGCAATATTGTACGTCGGGATGCAGCATTACTATTTCATTCGCGAGATCGGCTAGGAACAGCAGGTAAACTGTTTTGGTGTTTTGTTTATTTCAAAGTGTTTTCTGCCAATAGAACTCTCTTCTTATATTGATTTATTCGAATAAACGACGAGGAGGAGATCTGAATCTCATAAGGGGTAATTTAAACGTAGTTTTTTCTCCTATTTACGTTAAGCCAAGTGTGCAAAAACCTCCTAAAGTACAGATTGCAGTCGCACCTTCCAATTCTTCAAATCATCCGCAAAAGCCTTCGAGCTTCTTAGAGGAAACTCCCGAGCTTCCTGGATCATCAGACTAATCACAGGGTTTTTTTAAATACTTTTTTTCCTTAATGAGTTTATGTAGCGCCACATTCGGCGGTGCGAGTTTCTAGCCACGACCAAAAAGGCAAATTTTGTGATTTGAAAGAGTCTATGTGTTTCGAATTTGTTCTGAGTGCATTTCTAGTATTTACGTGCTTCAATACTTTCAGCGTGGCGTGTTTATTCTCATTTTGCCTTTATTGAAATAATATTTGGAACATATTCATGGATTTGATTTCTCTGGTTTGGCATACACATTCTTGCAAAAGCTGATTTCGTCAAAGTTGGGCTGTCAGCCGGATCTAAGGGATTTTATTAAAATCGAATGCCGCAATAGACGAATCTCATCTACTGCTACACCCAACCGGCAACCTTTTCTGCTGATGCTGATCCTTAAGTGGATATTATACAATTTGGAAACAGGTTTTATGACTGCGTATAATAATTTACGCCTAGCACATTTTATCTTTTCGGACACGTGAACGTGTGTGTGTGCGTGTCTGTGTGTGGAAATTTTCAATATCTGTTTGTTTGAGTTCGGTGCTCGATATTATATCATCATGTACATTCCTTCAATGTGATTCTGAGTCATATGGACGAGAATTTCGTACTTTCAAAAAGTAGAATGATCACATTTGAATTTGGAAGTCAGCGAATCATTCATCTGACTTCTGACATTATTCTTGTTTCTATGAAGATTTGCTCTGATCATTCATCAATTATATCATTACTTGATTTCATGTTTGAATAGATTTGAATAAAGGGGATAGATTTTAAGTCTGAAACCTGCTTGAAGCTTTTAACCAATTGAAATTGTATATTTTATGGACTCAAACAATTCATCATTACACTACATGATTGGAAGTTAAATTATTTGTCATAGGAGTAGTTGACGCCTACAGATTTCGGAAATTATAAAACTCCTGTCGGCAGTGTGAATTATAAATATGAGAAATGGGACGAAACCATAATGCAATTTTTTGCTTGAATGGACAAGTAGAGAATAAAGTCTGGGATCTGAAGACCTAAGAACTCTAATCCTTAGCCACTGCATAGCTACACTTAAATTTAAAACAAGAAGATGAATTTTTAACTAAGGAGATGAACATTCAACTGAAGCAATTTAATTCCTAACCATGAAGGTGAATATTCAAACGAGAAAATTAATTTCCAGAAAGAAAAAATAATTTTCTGAAAAAATATAAAGTTTCAACAAAATAGTCGAATTTCAAATTCAAAAAATAATTATTTCCAACCAGAAATTGAAGAGTAACATTTTTAGTTATAAAATCAAATTTTATAGCAAACATAAGTACTTTATACACAGAAAAAGAATCTCTAACCAAAGGAGTTAGGTTTTCAAACAGATGAGTTAACTTTTACTGAGAAGAAAAATTGTCAACGAACATTGTATTACTTAAATTTAAATTTGAAAAAAATTGATGTATAACTAAAAAAATATATTTTCAACTGCAATTATGAAATGTTCACTCAGAATAACTTTAATTTTCAGTTGAAAAAAAAATTACTTTTAACACAGAAAACTAATTTTAAGAAAAACTAACTCTTCAAAAAAATGATTGAATTTTCACGAAAAAATGATGAAGAATCAAATAAAATCGTAAATTTTTAACAGAAGTAGTTGGACTTTAAATCAGAAACAGAAAGACGAATTTTCAACTGAAATGAGGAACATTTAACTGGAATAGTTCAATGTTTGGAAAAAAATTCGACTAAAATGAAAATTTTCAACTGCATAACTTGAATTGGTAACCGCAAAGAAGAATTTTTGAAGAAGAAAATTACCTTTCGGAGGAAACAATAATTTTCTGCAAAAAATCGGAAAAAAAATATGCGAAGTTTCAACGAAATAACGGAATATTCAATTCAAAAAGACAAATTTTCACCGAAATGTCAAATTTTGAACTAGAAAAGATCAACTTCCTGCTGAAAATGAAACAGTTAAATTTTTAGTTGAAGTAATTGATTTTTAAACAAAACTGGTAAATTGCCAGTTATAATGATGAATCTCCAAATGAATAGAGGATTCTTAATCAAAAAGATGCATTTTTAACCATAAACAATAACTTTCTACACAAAAAGACAAACTTTCCACGAAGTACATAAATTCTCAAAGAAACTGTCCCATTTTCAAAATCAAAAATCATTTTTTAACCTAATACCTAGATTTCCACTAAGAAAAGATGAATTGATTTTCGAGAAATTAGTTACAATTTCAACCAGTGGTGAATTTGGAATCAAAATAACGCAACTTTAACACTAAAATTTGCTTTCCAACAAACAAGTTCAAATTTCAAACAAATAGTTGATTTTTTAACTAAAACAGGATGAATTCGCAACGCACAATGTAAAGAAGCTTTTTATCATATTTCAGAAATGTTTCTTCTCCAGAATACTACTTCAACTCTATAGACTGCTTGGAGTACTTCCTTTATTTGAAATTGGTAAAAGGCGACTCTAAATTTGTGACATTTTGAATTGGAGGAACGATTTTCAAAAATTCCTCTCTTCTGAATGCGAATTATAATTAGTTACAAAATTCCATTTTGTTTCGTAATTGTCAACCTAATAAAGATGTATTATTATTATTATTATTATTATTAATAATATTATTATGTCAAAAATTCCCCGTTCCAAGTGATATTATACCTCTTCACTGAAACTCCCTGTACTAGAATAAAAACTATAATTATTTTCTCAAATTCTCTATCATCAATTCGATAATCAAATTCCAGTCAGCTAGAAAAATGTCACAGAGGAACAAATTTGCAAAACTTATTTCATATAAGGGAAAGAAATTGTTCCCCTCATGTCCCTTCAAATCAAATGATAAGATCTCTTTTTGAATAATGAAGAGAAAGCTGTAATTTTTCGTATTTTTGGTAGAATTTTAAATATTTTAGGTTAAGTCATCAAGTTTACTTTAGTCGAGAAACCCACTTAGTAAAGGGGGGGGGGGGGTCGTGGAACATTTCTACGCTTATCTACAGGAAGGGGAGGGTGGCTCAATAGTTGCCTAGAATTCGGCTACGTAGTTTATGGACGACCCCTAATTCCCATTGCACCATAGAGCAGAATGTCCAAGAGGTGGAAGAAAGAAAGTTAAATTATGAAGAAATTTGTTGCAAATAACAAGATTTTGTTATGAAAAATTATTCAAAAATTAATAGAAATAATTCATTTATTGTTAAGAAAATATAATACACATTCAGTACCAATTACAACTACTTTAATAACACAGAAGAACAAAAGAGTGGTCAAAAAGTAATCAAAAGTGGTGACAGCAAGATTTTGTTATGAACAATTATTCAAAAATTAATAGAAATAATTCATTTATTGTTAAGGAAATATAATAGACATTCAGTATCAATTACAACTACTTTAATAACACAGAAGAACAAAAGAGTGGCCAAAAAGTAGTCAAAAGTGGTGACAGCAAGATTTTGTTATGAACCATTATTTGTTAATCAACGGGAAAAGACGTATTATGCATCTGAAATAAATATTACGCACTTACTTGGGACACAAACTTCAAAATGTGGCCGTACCTCTACTTTACGGTACACTCAGGTGCCTCTATGCAGAAAAAGTGCACTTTGCAAGGTCATATCTCGTGACCTATTAGGGCTCGGACACTTTCTCCCTTTTTAACTTGCGCCAAATCGACTCCACTTTCATTTATTCCCCATGCTTTTTGTTGTGAGACTTGCAGGAAACGAGATATTCTTCAAAAATAGGTTTTGGTCAAAAATGACCAAAAAAAGGGAATTTCTGAAACCTTGCAATTCCTAAACTAATAGGGCTAGAAGACTTATTCTTTTCTTGAGGTACGCATATTTTTGTTCACTCTATTTCGCCTTCTATCAACAATGACGTAAACTTTACCTGGAACGATTGATTTGGAAAAAATTAAAGCTTCTTTTTTTGGCCCTAAAAATAGGCAAAAACAGTCAACTTTGAGGCGTCATAACTCAGGACCTAATATAGTTAGAACATCGTTTTTTTTTGGAATTACAGGGAATTGAGTCTTTTTCAACTTACCTGCAGAACACTTATCTGTAAAGTAATTAGGAAGAATGGTATAGAGTGGTTTTTGAGACTAAGCGATTTTTAGCTGAAAATCCAAAGAATTAGACAATTTTCAATGTACCATAACTCGAAACCCATTGAAGATAGTAGATTATTTTTCAAACAAAATTTTCTCATAATTAGGTTTTCTTCCTTTCACCTATTGGACATTTTGCTCTACGATGCAATAGGAATAACCCGTACACGCAAACGCAAAATTTGGAAATGAAAAGAGAAAAACGGGTTCCCCCTCCTAATCGAGGACTCTTTTTTGATATGTCAAAAAGAATCCCCTAATGGAGCGTTGCCAAAAAAGAAATTGGAAGAAGGAATTTTTTGGGAGAAAAAGTACAAGATGCCTGGACTATAGATGAATAAGAAATAGATAGATTTACAGCTAAAGAAGTTGAACTTCCCAAACATAAAATGAATGTACAAAGATAAAGTTGAACGTAGAACTATTTTTTTCAGGCAAACATACGAATTTTTAGCCTTGAAATATAAATTCTCAGTAACGAATATAACAGTTAATAGATCAACCTAGTAACATTTGAATTTTGAATCAAAAACATTCGCATCTAACTGAAAAATTGATTCCAACCAAATTTTTGAAGATTCAACTCAATATTCGAGTCTCCAATAAAAAAAATGCATTTTGAACCATGGTTCAAAATGCATTTAAAAATTTTATTTTTATTTTTATAAAAGATTGCAAGCTGTTTACTTTTAAAAAAAGGAGGTTAATTTTCAAATGGAAATGATGTTCTCTGATGAAAACATATAATAGATGATCACATTCAAAAACAAATAAATCTTGAGTAAGACTTGGCATATCCTCCTCTTCTACTTATATTTTCCTTATAGAATATCGATTCTTCGAATAAACGATATGTTAACTGGTTGATTTTATAACATGATGTATTACTTATATCATAAATAAGAAAAATGACAACAAGGATCATGCAGGATCCTCTTCTTGCATGAGCATTATCGATAACTAACAAACGTTTTAGCTACTTGAGCCGATATGCAGGAATCTTGGAGAGGAATCCTTATCATCATGGAAATTCTTCTCATATAATGCTAGCAACTCTTCCTCATTTTATCACAATACTATGAAAATTCTTTGCAAAAAGTGTTCTTGATGAGAGAAGTTGAGTATCATACGTAAATTCATACTTTAAAGGGAAACTTGGTAAGCTTTATGCACTCTGAGTTTCTAGGCCTAAGGTCAAAAATTTAGATAAAAGGTAGCGAAATGTCCATTAAAATCCTAAATAAAATGAAAAAATTTATAATTTAACACGTATTTCCCATGAGAAAAAGTACGTTTTTGTAAATTTTATTTAGGATTTACAATATTAGTTGAATCGAGTTCAAAATTCACCATTTCTCTTCATAATCAGTCATAGAATGCAGATAAAATATTGCTTTTCAAATATCACCTCCATAAGTCTGCTTTATACGGCCCTAAAAAACCCCCGTAAGTGAAAGAAATGCGTTTTTTGAGTTTTTGGCGCTAATCATGATTTTTTTGCAGTTTTTTAAAGGCAGACTGTTTCAAGTACATGAAATATTACTCTATACTGATTAATGAACGTTTATTTGAATTGTTTAAATAATTTATTATGGTTTTTAGCAACTTCCTCTTAGAAAAGGGTTAAAAGATCAAGGTTTTTTCTGGATTTTTCAACTTATTTCCAACGTGTCAGTTAAAGCGAGGTGATGATCAATCAAAGTTAACAAAAATAATTGTTGAAACAATTTATTATCAATTACAACAATATTCTCTTAGAATAATGCTACAAAGTTGCGGTTTCTTCTGAAATTTTCCAATTTTCGTCCACTTTTCACTTGAAGTAAAAGCGATTATTTAATTTAATTTAGCAAAAATAATTGTTTCAACAATTTCTTATCATTGCTAATAATATTTTCTTTGCATAAAGATAGAAACTTGCGGTTTTTTATGGAATTTTCAACTTTTCGCCAACTTTTCTTATGAAGATTCAACTTAATTGAAAAAAATAATTGTTCAAACAAATAATGATTGTTTATGGCTTTCTTTTCTTAGATGAGTGCTAAAAAATTGCGGTTTTTTCTAAACTCTTAAGCTTTTTGTTCACTTTTCCCTTAGTGAGGTGATAATCAATTTGAGCTAACAAACATGCTAATTTAAACAATTAATTATTGTTTATAAACATTTCCTCTTAGACAAGTGCTAATAGGAACTTATAGTTTTTTCTGATATGTTTAACTTTGCACTGAATGGAATTTGAATGAAATCCAATTAGATTGATTTGATTCAGTTGTTGGTTGAACTAGATTGTTTTTTATTGAAATATCACCTATTATATTTTCAACTAAAAATTCATATTTTTAGTCCAAAAATTCAACTCATTGGTTGAAAGTTGAACTACTTTCTTCCAAATTCAATTTTGGCGTTAAAGATCCATAATTTTAGTAGCAAATTCTAAACTCAAATTTCACTGAACGAATTAAGCTTCATTGAATCAATTAATTTTTGTTGAACATTGAGAAAAGAACAAAAATAATTTACTTGAAACAATACAATACTATCTAAAATATGATTCTCTCTAATTTTATTCATTATTTGTTCACAACTAAAAAGGTAAAGCAAAGTTGAAGAAATGAGAGCCATAAACAATAATAGTTTGTTTAAACAATTATTTTGGTCAAATTACATTGAATACTAACTCACTGCAAGTGAAAAGTAGGCAAAAAGTAAAAAATTTCAGGAAAACCCCGCAACTATGTAGTATTAATCTAGAAGAAGATATCTATAAATATTTAAAATTTGTTTAAACAATTATTCTAGCTGAATCCAATTAGATAGTTACTTACTTTAAGTGGAAAGTAGACAAAAAAATAAAAATTTCAGAAAAAGCCCGCAACTTTGTAGCATTATTTTAAGAGAATATTGTTATAATTAAAAACAAATTGTTTAAACAATCATTTTTGTTAACTTCAATTGATTTTTTCCTCGCTTTAACTGAAACGTTGAAAATATATTGAAAAATTCAGAAAAAAACCTTGAGTTTATAACCCTTCTCTAAGAGAAAGGTGATAAAAACAATAATAAATTATTTAAACAAATTAAATAAATATCTAATTATCAGTATAAATCAGTAGTTCATGTATTTGAAACAACCTGCGTTAAAAAAACTGCAAAAAAATAATAATTAGCGCCGAAAACTCGAAAAATCCATTTTTTCACTTATGGGGGTTTTTTGGGATCCTGTAAAGCAGACTTATGGGAGTCAGATTTGAAAAGTAATATTTTATTTGCATTCTGTGACTAATTGGGAAGAAAAATGGTGAATTTAGAACTCAATCCACTTAATATTGAGAATTCTGAATAAAATTTACAAAAACGTCTTTTTTCCTTACGGGAAATACGTGTTAAGCTTCTTGAGGCTTGCGTCACCTCTAATTAGTGTTTTCAGAAAAAATGAATTTATTTTTTTGTGGATTCGAACAAATTTCTAGGCGCTCTACAGAAAAATTCGAAAGAAAAAATTTTCAAATGTATTTTTGGACCACCCTAGTCTGCATTTTCTTAGAACATTATAGAATATTCTATAACGTTTCGGAACTCTCTAGAAATGCAGAGTCTAGAATATTCATGAACATAACAAAACATTCCAGAATTTCTTAAGAATGTAGGATATGTCACAACAGAATATTTCAGAATATTCATAGAATTTTAAAAAGACAAAAAGTTAAACGGAACTGTTCTAGGAAATTCAAGAATTTGCAGAATTTTTAACGATATATGTAGTAGAATGTTCTATTGCAGCAGATTAGGAAATGCTAAAAACAATGCGAAACATTCCAGAAAAGTAGTCTAACATAATCTACAGAAAATTCAAGAATATTCAAGCTCATCAAATCTGAAATAAAATTTTTCGAAAAAATCAAAAAAATTCTAGAACTCTCTATTCTACAACCATGGTTCGAGAAGGATTCTTTCAATTAAAGTTGAATATCAAGATTGTTTTTCAGAATTTTTGTACCTTAGATGTCCTGGAACCATTTACTGATAAGAAACTATTTCCCGATCCTTCTCCGTTTTCTGAAACATTAATTATTCTATTTCAGGAAGCAAAGATTGGTTTCCGAAAGATTTTTCAGGAGAAAAAATTAGGAGAGATAAAGTATCATCAAAATAACCATCAAAATTTCTCTAATAGCTTAGAAGCTCTTATGAGATTCTACACAATTTCTGAACAGTTTTCGGAAAGCTCGGAATATTCGACAACATTCTGTTGAATTTCAGGAATGGCAAAAAATTTTTTATGGATTCTCAGAGAATTCATAATTTTTCTGTGAACTAATAAAAAATGGATGGTAATAAATGTTAAATTATTCCAACCAATTTTTCATTTATTTTTGAATAAATTAATATTTCCTTCGGCAGAATTGACAAAAAACTAAATAAGAATGCGCGCAGATCGAAATTTTAATCATTTCCACCCAGCTTCCAACCATAAAAGTCTACCAGCTCCCATTAAAAAGTAAACTTCTATATGGTAACTGAAATGAAAACATGAGCACATGGAAAGCATTGTCATATTCATAAAAGTTTTCACGCAGCAGTTATTTCCAGTGAAAGCGAAAGACTGTTTAAAAGTCAAGAGAAGAGCAGCATAATCTCAATTTTTATATTTTATACGTAAAAAGCCAGGAGCAGAGCAACGTCCCTGGAACATTACCATATAATCATTGCAGGAAGAATCTTGCTGGAACAGCAACGAGAATTTAATGCAAATGTCAATGAGATTTTTTCCCCTCGCCAAATTCACTTTATTTGAACCCATTTTGAAAAGAAATTAACAACATATTTTCCGGCTACTCGAATTATATTATCATATTATATATATATATATATATATATAAAAATTTTTTGTCTATATTATGAAAAGATCTCGCTGACGCTGCGCCTCCACACCAAGTCACATGCGGCAAGTCTCATGTGTGGCAAGTCTCACCTGCGCCATCTCTCTTGAAAAGATTGACAATCTCGTGGTAAGAGTCACCAGCCGAATAGTGTACCTGCGGGGCATCTCTCTCCTTCCAAGTGTCAAAAGTGCGGCATCTCTCCCTTTGGAAAAATTTGAAGGGAAAAATAGTGTTCGTTAAAATTATGCAATCACTCCTGTGGCTGGCCATGGGAATAATCTGGGTCAAATAGTTGAACATCGTAAATGGAGTCGGGGAGAGATGTTGTACTATTATCACTTTAGAGGGGGAGAGATGCTGCAGGTGGACGATTCGGTTCAGGAGGTTTACAACAAAATTGTCAATCTACTCGGGAGAGATGCTACAAGGATGATGTGCCGCAGAAGAGACATGCCTTAAGGGAGACTTGCCGAAAAGGAATTTTCCGCATTTGGGAATCATTTGTTTATTGTGCAGATCCTGAACAATTTATTTCTATCAAAGAATCAGCAATTATAATTGTAGAGACTTTTTATTAATACAAAATGAGCTATTATGAGACTTGTTTGAATAACCAGGATGTTTTTATAATTTTGAACACCATTATTCAAAAATAAGTCTAATCGTTTATTAACATAGAATGATACTTTTATTTTTTTAAAGGCTTATTGCACGATTAAAAATAGAAAATAATTTTTCAATAATATACTCATTGCTCTCGATTTAGATGATGAAGAATGTGGGTTTAATAAGTAGCAAGCATTTTTATCGGGAATGATAGACCTTAAGTTGAGAAAACCGAAATTACAGTTGATTAGTTCTGTGCCATAATTTTTTCTCAGGAGGATAGTTGAGTTTTTGAGCAAGGAGATGGATTTAAAATAAGAATATTAGGTTTATCGAAAACAAGGAGAATCTTTAACAAGAAACATGCATTTCTAGCAAAACAGTTGAATTTCCAACTTTGTTCAACAACTGGTTTAAACGATAAATTTTCTACGAAATATTCAAATTTTCAAGATATAGCAAGATGTGTAATTTCAGACAAAAAAAAATATTCTTGAAATCTCTTATTCCGTTCTATCAATCGAATTTGTATTTAAGTCGGCAAATAATGAAAAAAAACACGAATTTGTATCAAAATACATGGATCTTCAACTGACAAATTTCTCGCAAAGCACTTGAACTTTTAACCAAATATTGAAATCTTCTGCTTCCACAGAATAATTTATTTCAAAAATATCACTTTATAATAAAAATTCTATATTAATTTAAATTCAAAATATCAAACGGAGAATAGAGAATAATAAATTCTTCAATAAGAGAAACAAAATTTTTTCAAATAAAAGTTGTTGGATTCTCTGATTGGAATGAAATTAATAATTTAGTAGACTATCTAAAAATAGGGTTCTCAACTGAAATAAAAAATCTTAAAAAAGGAAGGAACTTTCATAAAGCAGTCCAACTTCGAACCGCGTAAATTATTTTCGAACTAAAAAAGATAAACGAAACATATAATAGTTGATTTTTCGACAAGGCAAGAATTTTATTTTGTATGAAAAAGAATGTCATTCAACTAGAGATTACAGATTTCAAACAGAATTGTGGAATCTTGAACAAGAACAGGTTATTAAAAAAAAAAAACAAGTGTTTTAATGAAAAAGGGTAGATTCCTAACTCGCGAGATTTATTTCCTCGAAGAAGTCGATTTAGTAACAAAATGGATGGGTTTTTGAGGTTCGTTTTTTATATCGTTTAAGCTGCAGAATGTACATACAAGTCAAGGGTTGAAGTTTTTGCTTCAATTACTTTGCTTCGCTAAACCGGGATTTTCGTAACTTTGACAATTTCATATATTTTGAAATATGAGATTTAGAAACTAAACTTTTTTGGGACCCAGGAATCCGGCCTGAGAATATAGCGATTTCCCGGAATTTAGAGTTTTTTTATAGCATTTGTCCAATTTGTTTGACATAATAATACTACAGTTGAAAAAATTGATAATTATTCTTTCAGATACTGAATACCAAAATTTTAAATATTCTGCTATTTCTAATTTTAACTCTAGGGTCTTGCCGATTTATTTTCGAGCATATTTTTATGATAAAAAACCCACAATTTTCAGAAGATCTTTTGCACCAGAATTAGAAAAGACAATTTAATCAGGTACCTACCAGGATAAGTACCTTATATTTACTCTTTAAGCTTGCTTTGAAATTTAATTTTAAATTTGTTTGTTTTATTGAGAATTTGTATTCTTTTGGTACTTAAACTCACGAGTTTTGCTCTTAACTCTTAATTTCAGATTTTTCTTTAATGAAACTTATTATTTTGTACAAAATTCGACTAGCTCTTATTTGAGCAGTTTGTAAGAATTTCCAACAGATTCCGAACTAAGGTGACCTCCTCAGTGTGTAATTTACCAAATAACAATTCGTATACAATCATAAAGCGTGAACAAGTTACGCTTACTTCGAAAGGGATTTTTCCTAATGGTATAATAATAAATAATCATAACCTAAATAACTGTTTCCAAAATCTGCTGTATTTTCGCTCCTGAATTATGGTTAATTCTGTCAAAATCGACACCTGCAATTGAAGAGAACGTAAGCAAATGATTTTCATATAGGAAAGAAAAGTCTACACAAAGCCGTTGAACGCTTCTGTGTACAGTTTCGGTGATCTCAACTTTGGCATGAGAGCGACTGCGCTTGCGCAGCGCCTCCAATTAGAGAGCCTCAAGGTAGAGAGTTGCGAACCTACTCAGCGCTGATTGGCCGAGGTGAATCGCGGACATCTTACACTAATGCTTATTCTGTTTGAAGCGATATAATTCGTTAGATAATCGCGCAATTTTCAGTAGTAGCAAGTGCGTGATATCTGCTCAAAAATATTTTTTGTGGGTAACTGTAAATATTTCGGTAAGTGTATTTGTTTTCCCTTCTGTTTTGTCAAAGCTTTCAATTTTGTACATCTTTTCAATCAATAATCCCGGTTAAGGACATTTTATAACTGATAATAAAATGAACAACTGTCACCATTTATGCATTTTTTTACATTTCCGCTTTGTAAGATCTTTTTTCAGTATCGTTAGCATTTATTTATCAACATTGAGTAAAGCTTTTCTTTCCCTTGATGAATAATTATTCCGGAAACATTTTGGTTAAATTCCGGATTTAAACATTTGCCAAACGATTATTGTTGCAAATCGTGTTTATGAGAATGAAAAAAATGACATTTATCAAAATATTCACAGTCACCCGCAGAAAACATTTTTGAGCAGATCACGCACTTGCTGCTACTTAAAATCACACGATTAATTAAGAAATTACATCATTTTGAACAAAGCAAGCAATGAAAAACTTTGACAATGTATAAATCATGAAAAAAACAACAGCTCAGCACACATACGTGCGAGCGCGAAGTGGCAAGATATCCGCCATTTACCTTGACCAATCAGCGTTGAGCTTGTTCTCAACACTCTACTTAGAGGCTCTCTACCTCCAATGGTCCGACACTGGCGCGCTATTCAAACCGTGCAAAATCAATAATCTTCAAAATAATACCAAATTTGAAGAATAATTTCTTCCAGAAAAAGAAAATCACTGTGTCTAGGTAAATTGTATAGAGAGTTGACGAATTGGACCACACGGCGATCCCAGTTGTAATTAATCGAACAAATTATCGCACTTGCCATTTAGGACCCATTCCCCCTGCTTGGATATTTGCCTATAATTTTATTGGAGGTTGCTCACTTTCGGTAAATTCACATTGCACACATTTGAATTTCACATACAACTGGGGAGTGAACTTCAAAGGATGCCTGGCTATAGAGTACACCGCAGTAGTTTAAGACTAGACGGGGAAGCCCAGAACCGCAGGGATAGCAATTTATGCAGTACTTGCACTACTTGCCACGGAAAACGTCTTTGGAACAAGGATTCCATATTCAAGAAGCTAACTTTGATATACTTGGATTTCATAAATTTGATACCTTGATTCAAAACTTTTCAGGGAAGTTCTGCACAAGTCTTGGAGATTTACAAGGCTTTGTGAAACTTTGTTTACACAATTTTACACACAACTAAAAAATATATTAATTAGGAGCTCTCCGCTCCTGTCTTCATCGCTGTCTGATGAATTTTGCGGAATATTTTAAATAGTGTATCTATGTTCTCTTTTTTTCAGAATATATTTTGAGCCCTTGTCGGGTCCAGAACAAAAACCAGTATTAGTTTTCGAAGAAGTTTTGAGGTAATTAAATTCTTACATTTCTGAAAATGGCTTCACATTCGGAGGAGAGAAAACTGGGTCCATGTTTGAACGGGATCGCATTTATCCAAAAAACACACTTTTATTACTTTCGTACCTTTTTTACTTTGAATACTTGTATTTAAATGTTTTTAAATATCTAGAAGTTCCGGAAAGTGGGAACATGGAGTTCAAAAAATTTGAGAGAACTGTAGTTTTCTATCTCTTAAAGGATGATTTACAAGTGAATGATAAATAATTGTTTAAACAATTGATGAACGCTTGAAACAAAGATTAGTCTTCCTGATAATGACTCATTCATCGCGAAAAATAAGTTGTTCAAACAAATAGAAATTGCGCGAAAAATTGCAATGTGACAGTTTCGAATCTTCATGAGATGGAAGGTGATGAATATCAGCATTTAAAGTAATTCAGCAGAAACTATTCTCTGAAGACCCCAGCATATTCTGATAATCTTTTGTGAGCGTAGTCTCAACCCAGAACCGTATTTTCCCAAAAACAAAAATGTCCCATGTTAATCTTATGGGATTTTCCGGACCATCGAACGACGGCGACCCCTTTTTTTGGAAGTCAATCTGATCCATCCACCTGCACAAGAAATTTTATTTACTCAGTCAGTTTCAATTTGTTTCGCAAGCAAGATTTTTCGCTCCAAGAACGGACACTTGGGAGAATTATGAATTTCTTCATGGGAATCTTGAGAAAAAAGGTTATCATGTTTCTCAGTTTACCACATTCGAAAATAATTGGTTTGACCGAAGAGAAATGGTCATGCTCAAAACTACGAAGACGCTGATTTTGTTCCTATAACTTATTAATAATGACGGAAATTATTTTTGAATGGGAATATTTGTAATATAGTAGCATCTTCCAGATTAAACAAATTACAACAAGTACAAAAATTTTGGCTTTTTATTATCAGTTGTAGAGTATTTTTAATGAATAACGTGAATGCATTCCATCTGCAATAGAGTTTTTCGTTCATTGAGAGTAAATTTGCAGGTTATTTATGTTTCTGAACAAATGTCAACAACAAGATGGTCTAAGAAAGAAAATTTGATCAAGAAATTAAATAAGAATTTCTTTCAAAAAAGGACCGATCTCCCTGCTCTGCTGGGATCCGAACCCAGAAACCCTTCGTTATGCAGGCGATTGCTCTCCCAACTGAGCTACGGAACAGTCCAAAAAGAAGGAAGCTCCATAATCTTTCTAAAAAATCTGGATCTGAATGATACATTGAATATACCGAACTTTTCTTGAATAATCTAGAACTTTATCAAATTACCTGGACGGGTTATGAGAGCTAATTCAAAGATTATCGGCCGTGTATCTATTCTCCAAACATTAGGCTTGAAATCCTTCAAATCGTTTTTTATCAGATGAAACATCTGAAGACCACACTTAAAACGTACCAGGAGTTTTTCCTTTTTTTTTACACGATGCGCTAAAAACCTGTTAATTTTACGCTTTCGTTGCGTAGGGAAAGGCTTTTCGATTTTCCATTTTTCCCAAAATGTGTAGTTTTCTTCAGCCCTTCAAATCCGCCATTTTTTGTCGTCTAAGTTTTGATCCTAGAAATGGCGTTATAGTCGAGCCGGAAATTTTCAAATTCGTTGTTATTCTTGTTTTATAGTATCCATATGAATATTCTCACTACGGATAGCATAAATTTGGTACCTTGATTGGAAAAATCGTGATGGTTGTTGTCCATGACATTTTTTGTGCGGCGTTTGATTATGATATGATGAAATAGTATTGTGAAAATTTTTATTCAGCGTTTTCTAGATTTCAAACACAAATTATTCATTTATATTAACGATTATAAAAATAACATAATAATAATTCGCTTCATGAAATCATAAAATTTTTCAATTACATATCTTTATTTAAAAATATAAATTACATCAAGCATTAAAAGTTTTTATAAATAATTTGAAGAATAAAATACTATCGGTCAATAAAGGAAACACGAATCGATGGATCAATATTTGTATAATTATCTACGATTCATATTATAAATAAATAGTAGAATAAATATCTATCACAATATGTACCTAAAATAAATAGAGAAATTATTAATAATTCGAAAAATATATAAATGACATTAAAAAGAAAAGTATCCATGGATAATCTAAAAAATAAAATACTATCTGCCAATAAGATAAACACGTTTCGATGGATCAATATTTCTTTGATTATCTAATATGTATGTATTTAATCTCTTCCCATTTACGGGTTTGAGGGCCTCCGTTCCCTTTACAATAGGTTACATAACTGCCT
>WSXT02212259.1:0-17640 GCA_011762715.2 Neuroterus valhalla | reverse complement strand
TTTCATAATTTTTTCTTGTATCCGAGACCTAGCTACAAGTTCGTGACTTTTCTGTGGATTATTTTTTTCCGTGTATGGCTTCAGTTTTCCTCTTATGTCTTTTATGGCTACATTGGCGGTAGCATTGCTACTGATAGGGTTTTTCATGTCAGACAGACATAGCAGGAAGAAGAAAAAGGATAAGAGGAGCCTTAAAACCATAACAATGGAGAGCTATCTAAATATATTGAAACCATGGTTGCTTCCCGAGGATCGTCGGGGCGCCGCTGGAGCTACTGCTGGGGGCCACAGCATGCGGGACGGTGGTCATAGTTGCTTTGGCTAGCGGAAGCGATTTGTTGGAGAGCATCATTCGGAACACTACATTTATAGAAAAATTAATGCGTCTCTATAATCGAAGCGCGGAGTTCAAAACTTAACGCGAGGGCGGATACAATTTTGAGATGAAGTTTGCTGCGAAATAACCTCACTTACAGAGAATGGCAGTTGAAGATTGAGGTGATGGACACCCGAAATAATCTACCCGTTTCAGAATATCGACTGATGGAGATTAAACGACAGGTTGAGAACAACAGGTTGAGTCCGTTGCTAAGATAAAATTTGCCCTACACTGGGAACGCAGCATTTCCTGACTGAGAGAAACAGTCGACATAAACAAAAGGCTTATTACAGTCCTACAGTTTGGCGCATCAAAGTTACCTATGAGTGCCGCTGTTGTACAAAATTTCTTTCCTTGTACCATAAGAAATGGACCATCCTTTTTATCAGTTCTTTCCACATCAATAAAATTTGAAAAGCGTCGCCTGCAAAAATTTGAATTCCTTTTTATCATCAATGCATAGAGAGGACAACCTTTCTGAACTCCAATCTCCATGCGAAATCACCAACGCGTATTATGACCCTCCATCAGGCGAACCTTAAAATAGACAGGAAACCCTCCCGAAAAAAAATTGTATTTCGGCTCCCTTCCTTGGTGCAACGATAAATACGATAAGATTTTGCATATCAGATTAGCTAAATTTAAACAGCATATGGCATCTTCGAATTACGAAAACTTCAACGAATTGAACAGGTTGAATTGAGTTAATTTTGACTTGGTGCCACGCAAAAGTATTTTGCAGGGCCATAATATGGCGGGTTGCCTAACTGTTGGACACTTTCCGGAGTTGCATTACATTGTAAAACGTAACTCACAGACATGCAAACTCTATATTGCAATTCGTTACCTGTTAATTAACTTTTATGTCAATTGTTTTTTGAAATGAGCGATCACCAAGTCAATTTTTAAACATTTCATCTGTGCTCGGTTTGAGTCTTCTAAATTATAATTGAGCAGATGTTTTTCAACCGTTAGGATCCTAATAGTCACAAAGCTATTTTTTCAATTGCTTTGCTTTCTTATGATTTTAATTCTCAAAAACACCTGATTCAAGCTGTTTCAAAACTGTATATTTCACACTTCTATTTCCTGGGCGTGATGCTCATGGCAATGATGGGGATTAGGTCCATGACCTTTTTCTTATTCCTATATGACACCCGACTGTCGATGAACGGGAAGAGGGCCAACACGTTTTTTCGGGTTTTTCTGCATGTACAACTTCTTTGCAAAAATGCCTGAGGTATCGGATAATTACACTGTTCGTGCTGCGCCTACAGTTGATTGGGATAAATTCATCTTTTGTCAGAATGTCAATTCAGAGAAGTCAAGAAACCCAGCTTCAAATCCATTTGCAAGGGTTGATGTGGAATATGACTCGCCGCTGACGAAGAATATGATTGAACTCGGCAAGTTAGGTGAACTACCCTCCAACATCATATTGAAAAATCTAGATTGTGGGGATGTGATAGAAGAGTGTTCGATACTTCATCGTGGCTTACGGCACGGGTCGTGTTACATAAAGTTTAATAATTATAAACTTCAGGGAATTCCAAAAAAGACACAGAAGAGAGGTGAAGACCCAGCTATTTGCCCTCCTTAATCAGTCAAAATCAATAAACGCCAGGATACAGAGTACATCCAAGAGACATCCTGTTTTGTAATTGCCGAGGTGTAATCCCTATCATCTTTTCTGTACTGGAAAAAGAGGTATCGATATCATCAAAGAGTGTGTTCAAGGAAAATGTAGAGTTTGCAGTGCGCTCTTTGTCTTCTTCGAGAGATCTTGATTGTGAAGAGCAATCCTTATGCGATATGTTCCATGAAGAAACCATGGAATATTACCCTGCGCCTTCATCTCTGGTTGACTTTTTCAAAATACTTTTGTATGGTTCTTCTACTATTGATAAGATGAAGGCTTCAGTGTACACTTTTCTGAAATTACAGCTTGCCATGCCGCGAAGAAACGTAAGAGAGCATTATCCCGCAGACACTGCAGAAATCAAGAAACAGATACTCCCGTATACTTCACGTTCAAACTCCATGCAGGGACTCGCAAGAAAAGATTAATAGACTGTGGGTACCAACTTGGTGTCAGCATTTCTCATGATAGACTGCAGTCAATGTCAACAGGGGAAAGCAACGAGTTATGTGAAATTTATCACAAGGAAGGAGAAGTCTGCCTACCACAGATGAAGGAAGGACTATTCCTCACAGCATCGGTCGACAAAGTGGACTACAATCTCTCTTCTACATCAGCGCAGAGCACCTTCCATCACAAATAAACGTTTCTGGATCCTTAGCAAAAACTCGTCCCCGTGGCTGATCAGCTTCTTTTCACAATGATCAAAAAACTTCTGTACACTTTTCCAAATACGGTAGGAGAATAAAAGTTCTTTGTGGAAATGTGTGGCCTTCACATGGAAATGACTGCATCGAAAGTACTAAAACAGTGGTTGAATGAAAGTGACTAGGTCGCAATGTTAGTGCAAACTGAAATTACAACACAGGGTGGAGCCGAGCCATTATAAGTAGTATCCAATAATGCGCAAGCGAGATATGCTCATTAGGTATGTTTTCAGCTCCCGTATAGAAGTACATCCATGCTCACGAGCATCATAACATAATGGCAAATAATGTTTCATTGTCCTTCAGGTTACTGCTGCAGCCTTATTCCCTCTCATTGTCAATATAAAGCCTAGCGCCCCCAAGCAGGCAATGGAAGTGACACGGAAAGCTTCGAGGAGTTTTGCAATAAAAGAAGAATCCACTTCCCTCAGTTCAAATACTGGTTTGTTGTGATTCATCTAGAATTGCTGCTTCTTCAGTTTGTCATTTTTCCAAACACAGGAAACTTCAGACATGGGTTTAGATCAAGCGCATAAGCAAATGAATGCAGTCATAGGAGGGGTTGAAGTTAATGCATGCTCAAGTCTTGTGCAAACTTTCCTATACTTTCATTAAAGTTTTCATCTGATACACTCCTTCTTTTCAGGCATGATGACGATAACTGAAAATCCCGATGCTTTGAAAAAAATGGTTCCTTGCTGGACCTGAACTTGCTGCTATAGTTGATTCTTATAAGCAAACGATTCTAAAAATGAATGATGAAGATGACTAGAGTCATCATCATGCCAAAACACCTGTAATGCAAGCGAAGTTATAAAATTATATCCGGTCTCTGAAGTCTACTATTGAGATTGGAGGTAACGTTTTTTTCAAGGATCACTAGAACTGTACAATATAAGTGCGAAAAAAGTGGCACCAACTATTTGTCAAAGAAACACTTCGCTCATGAAAAAATTTGCTGGAGCTGATGAAACTGAACAAATATCTCCTCTTAAATACATTCGAAGAACATTCCACCAGTGCAATTAAGGCAAGAATTACAGTATTAAAGAATAACTGGTTTGTTTAGCAGACTGTACGTAGCCACCTGCAACCAGAGATCTGGTGACCTAGAGACTTTCTTCGATCATGGAAATCAGCCTCTTCCTCCTGCTATTTCAATTCTCATGCACTGTCGATTGACCAATGGAAGGAAATTGATTAAAGTAGAGCTCTTTTACCTTGCAATCACCAAGGAGTAGCTTCAATAATGTTGGGGCATGTCACTGATGCTGTAAAGCACGGACATTCTAGTATCATGATTCGTACAGTTCAATGCGACATAGTCTTACTAGCCATAGCACTTATACAACATCTACCAGATATAGAAGAATTATGGGTTCACAATGGTACACCATCAGTTCATCGCTTGTCATGACGTAA
The DNA here is from genome assembly GCA_011762715.2 of Neuroterus valhalla. Lineage (NCBI taxonomy): Eukaryota > Metazoa > Arthropoda > Insecta > Hymenoptera > Cynipidae > Neuroterus > Neuroterus valhalla. The sequence goes on along the minus strand of WSXT02212259.1, from coordinate 13,493 downwards.
CAGCTACACTAGGTAAGTTTGTGACTTCCGTGGTATGCTGGGTAAATTAAAGTTATACAAAATTTTTTTTAAGTTATAGAATATTCTTACAAGTTGGTTTAATTTCTCGCAGGTCTTGTTTAGTTGAAGCCATTGTCATGTTTAATGCCGTTGCGGAATGTACTGTCTCTTCGTCCAATGTTCGTGAAAGGTGACTGTTTTTGAAGCTTTGAATGCGTTTCCTAATGCTGCTCAGGGCTTTCGGTTAGCTTCAGAAGAAAATGTTCCGAATGAGATGCTAATAATAGAGGAATTTGTAATCACTATGTCAGGTAATTGTTCCACGGTCAACGAGTGTCGAAAATACCTCTTCACCAAGAAGGATCGCACCTGGAGAACATTCTGCCAACCCACTCGGCGCTAAAGCTACATGTGCTTCGCGCTGTGTTCCAGGGAGCAATATCTGGGACCAGGCTGACCAGTTCCAGCAGAAACTTCCTTGTCTATAGCAGTAGGATTAGAAGGAATAGTGCGATAATTGGTGCCCTGTATGGAGTACACTTCTTGTAGCACAGCAAGCTTACATGGAACTTGTTCGCAGCAAGTTCCAGAAGAAAGGCTTCTCTGCAAGGGGCAACTGTATAAGGGAAAATATTCAGTGTAGAGGAATCTGCACGTCCAATTCCAAATTTTCATATTTCCCAGTTAATTTTAGAATAAACAAGTCTCTATCTGTCTCTTAAATACGCGTCTATTTTTCCAATTTTTGACGCAATGCGTTCACAATATTTTTTCGTGTAAAAATGACAATTTTCTGTGTAGAAGAATCTCTAGTTAGCAGAGCTAAATGATGATACGAGGATGGGTACATTATATTTGCCCTTCTAACTTGCTCTGAAATCCTATTCAGCAGATGAATTGTTTGTTTAATTGGTTTCAATTATTTTGTACAAAATTCAACTAGCATGTATTCAGGATAAGAAGGTATACGTCGACCACGATCCGATGGGGAAGGAGAGGAAAATTACTGCTGAATGACAGAGCTAGAAGGGAGAAGAGTAAGGGGTGACTTATATCGTAGGGAATAGGGAGGTACGGTAACAGTAGGGCGGTGCTCTTTTGGAATGTAGCAAGGATAGAAAAGGAAGATGAGGACTTTTGGAGGTTTGGGCAGGGATTTGATGTTGTTGCACTGGTAGAAACGTGAGTAGGGGGCAAGGAGTTGGACGAGATAGAACCAAGGCTACCAAGGGGGTTCAGGTTAAGGCTAGCGTGGGGATTATGAGGGGGATCAAGGAGAGGTTTGGAGAATAAATTGACGGTGGTGGTGAGAGTCAGGGGGTGCAAATGAGGGCTGTAAAGATGGGAGGGGTGACGTGAAAGTTTGAGTCGGTGTGCAATAGGGATGGAATGGATGATGGTGAAGGTTTCTAAAGGAGGTCAAAGGACACGGTTATGAATGAGGAGGGGGATATTTCAAGAGACTGGATGGTGGATAAAGGGTAGGCGGTCACGAATGGTATGAAAACAGGGGACAAACACGGAGAGTACATGTATCTGAGTAAGGTGGGGGCATTAGTGATAGACTATGTGGTCATGAATATTCATGGGTGCAAGGAGACAGAGAGATTCGCAAAAGAAGGAAGGATAGAATCGGATCATCAGCCATCAATTTGTGGGTAAGAGGGAAAGGCAAGGAGAAGAAGTTTCGATGAGGGAGAGAGAGATATGAACAGGGAAAGCTATAGAAAAATACCAGGAGCAGTTAGGAGAAGCAAGTTTCAAAGGGGAGTTGGTGCCAGAGAAATGGGAAAATCCAAAAGTGAAGATAAAAAGGTGTGTGCATAAGAAAAGATTAAGTAAAAAGACAAAAAGGGAAAGGGAAACCGTGGTGGGATAGGGAATGCAAAAGGATGAAAAGAAGGGTTAAAAAAAGTACAAAAAATGGAATGACGTAACCGCGAAGAGGTAAGAGTACGTAGAAATGAGGAAGGAGTTCAGGTTGATGCGTAAAACGGAAGAGTAAGGAAGAGAGAAAGATCTGGAAGAGGAGTTAAAAAGTGTTAAGGCCGAGGGAGACGTATGGAAGATAATAAATAGGGCTGGAAAGCGTAGGGAGGAGATAAGTGATAAGATAAGAAGTGAGGCGTTGAGAGAGTTTTTCAAAGACTCATTGCAGGGTTCAGTCTAATGAAAAAGAGATGAGCAAAGTAGAAGAACGAGGGATGGAAGGAGGATGGAGCTGAAGGACGAGGAGATAGAGATTCAAATGCGAAAGTTAAGGATTTCGAAGGCAGCAGGCTTTAACGGGGTGCAGAACGAAGCATGGATATTTGGTACAACAGGGGTTAATAGTGCCACTGTATAAGAAAGGGGACAGGGATAAGCAGGAAAATCATATAGGAATCACATTGATGAATATGGCGTACAAAGTATACGCGATGGTACTGGCGGAAAGGCTACGAAACAATGTCGAGGGGGGAAGTATATTGCCGGAGATGCAGGCGAGATTCAGAGTGGAGGAAGCTGTTTGACTTCCTTGTGATGAGCGTGCTACTGTATGGAGTAGAGGTGTGGGGGTGGTCGTTCAAGTGAAGAGGTAAATAGGGTACATGAGAGGTACGTCAGATGGGCACTGCGGTTGGAAAGAAGTACACCTAGTTACATCGTTAGGAGGGAGACAGGCAGAACGAGTTTAGGAATTGACAGGTAGCCGAGCGTGTAAGTATGAGGAAAAATTTTTGGAAGAGAGGGGAAGTGGGCTAGTGAGGGAGTATTGGTAGGAGAACGAGAAGAGGAGAGGGAAAGATGGAGGATGAGAGAGAAAGATGTTTTCGAGAAAATAGTCTGCATTAGGGTGAAGTGAGAAGAAGACACGAGGAAGGAAGAAAGGTGCATTAGATTGGCAAGGGGAACGGCATGGAGAGAGAGAATGTGGAAGGAAAGGAGATGATAAAGGGGGTCATGGTATAATGAGCGACGTAGGTGGATTACGCCAATAGAAAGAGCGTGATATTTGTGTGAGAAAGAAGAGAAAGGAAGTGAGGAGATAATAGCGAGGTTAAGATGTGGTGGTATGTAGGGGTTTAATAGGTTCTGGCTTCCTGAGAAGAAGAGAATGAAAAGGTCGATTACATGGATGAATGGGGTGCTGGGTAAGATGGAGAGGAAGAGAAGGAAGGAGGAGGAGGAATGGATATAGATGTGTAAGAGGAGAGGAGTAGGTGTGAGATCTATGTAAGTTATGTACATAGTACATGGAGAATAGCAAATAAGTCATAGTAGATAAGGTGCGTGCGAGACGAAGCGAAGAGGGCAAGGCAATGCGAGCGAGCCAGCGGTCATAGAATCAAGGAAAATTGTATAAAGCGTGGAAGGATGTAAGAGAAAACTATATAATGTAAAAAATTTTGTAAAACATGGTGGTGTGAGCAAGGCAATTTTTAAGGCCTATTGGCAGGAGAATAAACGTTCATCTATCTATCTATATTTGCCCTTTCAACTTGCCCTGAAATTTTATTTTGGTAGAAAAATTCTTCTAAGTTAAATTAAGTATTATGTACAAAATTCAACTAGTCCGTATTTGGGCAGTTATGTAGGAATTGTTTTCAGTTTCTCTTCCCATAAAGTGGAGGGTGGTTGTTCCCAATAACATTCTGAAGAGTGACCCTTTCTTCATGGTCTCAGTCAACACGATGACTTTGATATAAACACATGTCTATATCAGTATACTAAATAGTAAATACGCGTTAATTTTCAATATGTGACGAAATGTATTCAAAAAGTCTTGGAAGTCTTAAAGTTTGAAAACAACTGTAAAAAAGATGAATTTTAGAACAGTTTAATTCAACCACAGAATACTGGTTTTCATCAAAATAGCTAAATCCTCAACAGATGATTTTCTAACGAGAAACTTAATTTTGGATCATAAAAGATTCAAATTTTTGCCAACGGCTATGCCACGCTCGAAAAACCAGTTTCCGACCGATGACTAAAGTTAGGCAGCGTTGAGCGCGGTTAAGTAGTTGGATGGGTAGCCATCCGGGAATACCGTGTGCTGTTGTCATGTTGGCGGGAGACTAGTGTCCTCCCATGTAAAGATATACTTATTAATTGTCTTTGTTTTGCATATACTATATGAAGTTCGTGTATTTTCGAGCAATAAATATGTTTTTTTCCGTCAATTTCAGCACTATTCATTTTTCACCCTTATAGTTAGGCAAATCGACATATTTTGTCCCCGAAAAATATTCTTGCGTGGGCCCTGGTCACAATCAATCCAAGTCAAACTAAAAAACAAATTTGCAGAGCGGCTCAGTTTTATCGTAAAGTGCAATGCACTAACCTTTCCACTATCAACAATGTTTGGGACAAAATGATAGGTTAAAATCTGCAACTCCTGGGAATTAAATAAAAAATCAAGAATGCAAAGATCAAATTTGAAAAACACCTTTGAAGATACCTTTTAGAATCCCAACAACCAAAAAAGTATAAAAATTAAAGATTAAAGAGAAAAGGATGAAAGATGAAAGAGAAAGCAATCTCCAAATCTCCTTCTTTCTCTTTTTTAATCTTTCGTCTTTCCCGCCTTCCCCCCAAAAAAAACACAAAACAGTCTTCAGAACACTCTTGTTCAAGACCCTTATCAAGGTCAGAATCCATGATGAACCCAATGCTCTCTACTTTCACGTTTAAATATAATCAATCATACTCTCATAGCTTTTGTTTAATTGATCCAAATCAATGTTCAAATTAATAGAAGACTTCTTCTGTTTTTAATATAAAGTGTTTCCATGAATTCTCTCTTACTCACATTGCTTTCACTATCAACATTTTCTCAATCGAATTCGTGATCGACACAATCATTTGTATGACTGTCCCAGTCTGTCCCACGTAAGTCATTCTGCGAATTTTATATTTTATCCTGTAAATAACACCACTCTTTTCGGAAGTATCTAAAGGAACCTTACCAAAGGTCACTGTCGAATCCATTTTTAATGGGACTGTGAAAAAGGGCTTGCTTTCATAGGGCTTCCATGAAACTGTAAGGGCTTCACAAGAGATTAATAATTCCGCCTTCGCCTACCTCTAGCTCTTTCAATTTATGTTAATAAGAAGATATGAATGCTTATACATACTAAGAGCTGTTCAGTGGTGTTTAATGACTTCTCCGATATAGTCACACTACCTCCACAGCAATTCTTTCCTTTGTAATTATAATGATCGTCAAATCTTAAGCAATAGTTCTGCAATGGAACATGTTGGAATATTCTCCCAACTAGACCTTTGAAGAACTGCGTACTATTCAAGAATTTCGAATCTTAAATTGTCTCATAAGCTTCACAGATTCAGCTTAAATCTTATAATAAACTTAACACAAGCAACCCCTCCTCTTCTGATTCACAATTCGCACCGTATTGTTAGCGCGGATGCTTTCCCTTAGTTCTAGAAAAATTTCTTGATCTTCGTTCTTTCGAAACTTATAATCCTTCCTCCTACTTAGTATGGACACACGAAAAACAGTTCCTGTTCTGACAATCTGGCGATACTTCGGAACTATTTTTGTCAAGCTAAGCGTCAATTTACTGCCTCACTCTCTTTGGATGTTGGAGCAGCTCATGACAATGTTCTTCCAAATATTCCAGCGAATGACCTGATCGGGTTCGGGTTACAACTCTAAATTTGTGTTTAACTAAACTCAGGAAGGGATTTTTCTCATTAGAATTAATGGCAAAAATGAAGGACCCTATACGCTTAGGAAAGGTCTTCCGCAAGACTGTATTCTTAGTTCTGTCATGTATTCTATCTACTTTCGAAAACTTCTTCGGGTTATCTATCTTGTTTGTGGAATTTTAGAATTTTCTTGTGACAAAGCTCTGACCGATATTTTGTTGGTGATCTTTCTTCGTCATTTGAATACTGCAATGGGTTCAGGGTATGATTTACAATTCTGCAGGGATTGGTCAAGTTCAATTCCGATCTTTTTTGACCTGCATGAATTCGATGAACCATGGTTCTACAAATTCAAATTTAAGAGAAATTTACTTTCTTTTAGTGGATACCCTGAAGACGATATCAACCACGAGCTATTGGCCTGTCCTAAATACTTAGATCTTGGGAAATTATTTAGATGGTCTTTTATTGAAAATGCATTCTTCTACCATTAAGCGTTGAACCCTTTCTCCACGATGCAACAAATGAAGATTTTCTTCCTATTATTCAATTCTTCAGGGGAGATAACCTACTAATTCCATTTATTCCAAGGCTGACGAGCTTCCAGAAGCTTCAACTGCCATTTTTTCGTCCATCTAAATCTCGCTCTTTGGTTAGTTGAGTTGATTGATTGATTCATTGTGCCCCCTGAGAGTTTACATTTTCCTCGAACCTCTCCACCATTCCTTTACACATCCAACCACTATCTTAGTAGTAAGTAAGGGGGGCCTACAGCTTGAAGGTGGGTTCCGAACCACCAGGAACCCCAGCCCCAAGTACTTAGAGTAACCTTTTTCTCAAGAGGTACCGGCACCACTACTTTCCGGAGATGAACACTCCCTTGATAGGCAAGTGTTCACCGCGTGGGCCGCTAAAACTCCTTCAGAGTGCAAGGCGGGAATCGAACCCACAACCAGCCGGCGTAGGTCCAAAGCGCATGCCTTAGCCCCCACGACCAACTGGACACTCTTTGGTTAGTTGAGTTTCAAATAATATTTTGTGCTTCTGCTTCCATCACAAAGAACGCCATCTAGTTCTCTTCCACCTACCTTATGCACGCCAACAGAATTGTGGATCGTCATTCATTTTTCGAAACGATACAACAACCTGTTGGTAATTTTGCAATATTCTGAACGGGTTTAAAGAAGTTGAGCAGCCATTGTGGATCTATTAATTTATAAAATAGCCTAATGTAAGATAGTATAATCAGTCGAGGACAACTTTCATCTAGATAATTGCATCGATAAATGCAAAGCTGCGGAATTGTAAAAAATTCAGAAGCAAATTCGGGATATAGAGTCCAGCAAGATCCATCCAATTCGAAAAAAAGAACTAGTACCAGTCGTCAGACAGATCACTCTCTGAAAACAACATAGGCAGCAAACATCAACACTTGGACATCGTGAACTCACAGCAGAGAAGACAACCAACGGGAGAATGTGACAGGTATCACAAATTTCGTGAGTATCTTGTGCATGGCGAGAAGTATACGCTTTGTCGATGATTCAATCACTCTACGAGAGTATGTAAGTACAACAAACGGTTTCGTTGTCTGGAAATAAAGATTATCATTCATGGAGATAATTGCGAATATAAATAAAGCTGTAGGAATTGAATGGATTCCAAACGATTTATGCAAACGAAAATGAGAAACTGAGAGTCAAATTAGATGCGTGCTCTAATTATGATGTTGTAACTTAAAATCTTTTGAAAAATGCGGAAATAAATCCTTCAATAGTTAAGACAAAGTTAAAGTGACTCCGCACGGGAAGGTTCAATAAAGATTATAGGTAAGTGCAACCAGACCTACAAATTCATAGGTAGAGTTGGAGTCGAATGAAAATTTGTGATAATCACGAGCGATGTGAATAGACCCCCAATAATCGAATAACCTACCCTCACTGAATTACAATTAAACGGATAAATGAATATCGTTTGGAAAAAAATGAAATTCCGAAGAATTTTTTTATACAGTATCTTGACAGAACCTCTCCAAGAAAAATTACAGGAAATAGAAAAAGTGGATGTGATTGAAGAGTCAACAAATCCGACAGATTGGGGTAATCAATTCGGGTTAAGGATCAATGAGTCACATTTTACCTTTCAGAGATTTGTGTTATGGAATGTCAGGTGCCAAAGTATCAAGTACTTCGGATGGTAATGGTGGTTTTTGACAAATTCAACTTACTGAGAAAAATTTCGACATAATGTGAGGGTATGCATAGATGTTATTTTAGTTTGTGGCAACAATTTGAAAGAACATAAGAAACACTCGAAAGCAGTTTCAAAAAGGGCCCAAGGGAGGAATGTTGAGTTTAACATAAGAAAGTGTAAATTGAGCGCAGACAATGTAGAATATGTAGGTCACATATTTTTAGCAAGAGGAATTCAACTGGATGTGTGCATTGTGTGGAATTCAATCGAGAACTTATTGCGTCAAATGTTGGATTTTTCGATATTCGACGAGCACCCCATCAAACTGGATCTTTTTTTCTTTTTGGTTGGTCGCGCTTTGAAAAGGGTCTGTCACCTAGTCTTGTAACATATGTCATTAGGAATACCTGAAAAGGTTTTTTCAAATCAGTTTTTCTCATCTTAGCTTGTATAAAGCCATTTTATTCTTTAGTAGAGTCAAATCTTCAATATATCTTCGTATGTTACGTAAGTATAACGTACCTACGGTATACCTGCCCTGGTGAAAAGGATCACCCTTGTTGTGAGAGCAAATCCTTATTTATGGTTAAACAATTTTTTATGCAATATGTATATTGAATAAATTCGTTTACGGACTTTCATTTTCATCATAATTTTTGAGCAAAGGTATCGAAATTTTGGTCGGTTTTCGCGTGCTGCTTACCGTTTAGGATATCCTTATAGAAAATGACGATTTTCATCTTTTTGAAGCAAATTTTTTTCTGCTATAGTCGCGAAGATCCACGAATTCTGAATTTTCAACTTGAAAATTACTAGTTTCAAATATTGTGCATTTTTTCATCCATCAATTTTAATCCTTCACATCTGTCTACTATATTATTTCCGAGTCCATAACAGTTCGTCCTGAGACGATTTTTCGTCAACTCGTCAAAGGCCATAAATGTGAGACTTTATTCAATGTCTTGTCTCAATTCTGAGACGCAGCGAGACATCATAGTCTTGAAGTGGAATTTAAGACGAAATTGAGTCAAAGCCAAGTCGAAACATTTTTACATTAAGGGGGATTTCTCAAAGTTGAGATAAAATAAGCCCACTTCGTTTTGAGATTCGGAACGGGGGTGGTTTTCTCTGGACTTGTTTCGGTTTTTCGTTTCTTTCCACATGCTGAATGGGACACGCTTAGAAGAGCTCACGCAACGAACCTGCATTCCGTTGGTCAGAGTTTTTGATTCATTTCTTGTCCGGATCTTTGATTTAGTACTTTCGGATTACCAATCAATTTCAGCGATTTCACCCTCGTTACTGGTACGTACTGTCAACGACTAGTGGACCGGAAAACGAAGTGTGACTTATTGTTACGGAAACCCTTTTTGAAGAATTGACTTCAACCAAAATCCCGAATTACAGACGGGCAAAAGGCAGGGTAGTTCCCTCGACCGTTAATGTGCCATACATTGGGTGAAGATTTCTGCTTTAATCAGGAATTCAGATAAAAAGGGTAGGGATTCCTTCCAGGGTATTCGTGCATCTGCAAAACAGAAACTTGTTCAGCAAAGGACGAGAATCTGCCGGATTTTGGAAGCATATGAAATTGGAATTCGTCTTGCGACTTCCTTGTATAGTTACGCCATGGAATTGGTTATTTTTATTGGTAGCCATTTTTACAAACTTCCAAAACCTTTGTTTCAATGATCTCAGCTTGAATAAGGGAGGAGTCCCTAGGAAGCGTCAAGCTGTGCGCGCAATGCGAACAGCAAATCACTACACATTTAAGTCGATAATATCCTCCTGGTAATCCACAGAAACATTGGTATTGACTCAAATGTCTAGTTATTTGAAGTTTTGCATTACACGCTCAATTTAACGCTCCCATGGGACCCTAACTAGGGCAGAATTTTTAGAAGCGGCCGATAGAGTTGAAGCTGTTCATAATACTTTGTGCCCTCAACAATTCGTGTTCTGGACACATTTTCCTTTTATCGCCATTGTTTTCTTACAGTGCAATGTGTCGTATAAAAATACATATGGAAATTAGAGTCGAATAATTTTATGTCCGAGCAAACAAGTTTCAAAGTTATGTAAGAGCATTAAATTTCCAATGGACAAGAGTAAAGCGACAAAAAATTTCGGTAATTTTCTTTTGAGAAAAGGTTTATACGAAGGCTCGTGCACTGGAAAATTCATCAATGAGATATGCTAGAGATAGTAGAGACGAAAAAATGCGAACGATTACGAAGGAATTCCGGCTACTCTCAGGTTGACGTGCCATCCTTTGTAATCGTTCCCACCCGGTGATGCTTGGAGGCATTCGTATTCTGCCAGTCCCTGATACTAATGAATTCCAACAAAAATTTATTTTCAGATTTTTGTGAATATCGCTCATTCTATCTTCTTTTTCAATCTGCATAACATGCCCTTAGTCCCTCTTAAATGGGGTTAGCAGTAAAGTTGAAAATTCTTCTCAAGCCGACCCTATCGATATCTGTACTCTCTAAATGAGATTTATTACAGAGGTCTAGTGAATTCTATACCAACTAATCATTCTAGAAATATTTACCTCAAAATTTCAGAATTTGTATATTACCATTACCGAAGACATTATGCTTGGTAGTAAAAATTATAACTGTTTTTTTTCTTCCTTTATAAATTATAGCCTATCGATTTTACAGAATAAGTCTATCGGCATATTCAATCTGGATGGATTTTAGCCCATTAAAATCATACGGAAAGATTAGTTTTTTAATTTTTACAAAAATAAAAATATTTTTGATATCATTTATATCAGTATGACCCCTAATTTTGTACACAAGTACATACATTATCATTTGTGACGACACGAGAGGACGTGCTTGGAGTCCAATGGGAAATTTTACAGGGCGGGGATTTGTTCGGGAGGACGAGGCGAGCATTCCGGTGGAACAGAATGTACTTTGAAGACCTGTATCACTGCATATTTTAACTTGAGGTATATTTTTCTTTTTTCGTGAGACGGAGGAACTTATCGACAATTTGAAAAATGGGAAATTTTTAAGGCATAAATCCTCGACAGTTTATAAAATGCTGGCAAGGCACCTGTGGTCGGCGGCGTAGGGTTCCTCTAATCTCCTTCAGGTAACTCGTGAGCCATAGCCGTGTTCCTCTGAGACTCTTCAAGAGACGGATTAGTAGGACCTAGAGTTCAACGTTGGAGATTCCCGTTCTAGATCTAATTCTATGTGGACTAGATCTGACTTCTATCTTTCAAATATTGAGTGCGAAATGCTTATATTTTATATATAGAGGAAAAATGATACAAGTATGTTGCCTTAAAATATGTATGCAGCGTAATAGTTTCTGTTATTTAGAATTCAAACTTCGTCTGTTACATGTTTTTTTGAAATTGGTGGTTATTTTTTGTTAAAAATTGATTTTCTTTCCAATCAAAACTTATTTATTCTTTTTTAAATTTAGCTCGTTTGGTTATAAATCCAACAATTTCAATAAAATTCGATATTTTTTTCAGAAATTATTCCGTTTTAGTTTAGGATCTAACTCTTTTGTTAAATACAACTTTTTATGATTTGGGATTAAAATCGCTAAAAAAAATTTGCTTCCAAATTTTACATTTCCATTATCGAAATTGAAAGTCCCCCCAAAAGATAAAAAAAATTTCCTTTTCGGTCAAAAGTGCAACAGTTTGGTTGAAATATATTTGGCTTTATTTGGGGATTCACTTAGGTTGTTCGAAATTTTTTCCTTATGGTTGATTGATTAAGATTTGAAATTGATATTTTCCCGGGTTAAAAATTCAAGAACTGGAATAAAAGTGGAACTATTTTGTTTAGAATTGATTTTTACAATGAAGATACAACATTTTAGTTGAAAATTTAAGTTTCGCAAGTTATGAATTTTATTGTTCAGTTCAAAATTACATTATTTTGTTGAAAATACATTCTTTCTGATAAAAAATTATCTGTTATAGTTAAACATTAACCGACTCCGTTAGCAATTCTCCATTCTAACTGGATTCAATTTTTTCAGATTAAAAATTGAAATCTTTTTGATTACATCATTTTTTCTGAAATAGTCAGAAGAAGCGTACTTTATCTGCCCGTGGAGTGGCAGTAAAGTAGCACTTTATTGTACCGCGACGAGCGGCAGATAATGAGCGCTTCTTTTATTAATTTCAGATCATAATTATTGATTCATTTTGGAAGTAATTTCAATTCTGATTCATTTTGAAACTACGTTAAACTACGAAGAGGATTTTTGATCTATAACGTCGACCCCTAGGTGCAAGGCGTGCGTACGCGGTACTCGGATGCAGTTTTACCGTCCAATTGCTGAAGATTCATATGTTCATTTTGGAAGATCGAAGAGAGAAGATTGAATCCTCAAGTAGGTATAAGATTAGAGGAATACGGCGGTAAGCTTAGGGTACCTTTTTCGGAACAGGGATTAGAGGTAGGGTGATTAGAGGAACTCTACTACGCCCCCTGTGGTGACCGGGGTAGTACTTGTAAGACGAGGGGATTACTTGAGATTGATATCGTAGAGAGGGGGGAGACAGTCGGTAATTAGACCCTGGGCTATCTTCCTAGGAAATCTCACGCTAAACAAGTCTGCGCCTTTACTCAATTATTCACTGTCATCCGCTATTAGATCATTTTCTGGTATAGCAGAAATATTATATAACAATTTTACCAGTAGGATTCTGGTGAAATTGCAATATTTGCATACTTATTGCACGTTTTGGTTAAGTTCCTGAGAAGTGAAATTCTTACAGGATATTCTTCCAACTTCTCAGAATAAATTTGAAAAAAGAACCTCAAATGGTCAAATATTTACCAATGAATAATCGTTTGAAGAATGATGAACATCTAGTTTTAGGGTACACTAACTCGTACGGCGTATAATGGAGGAAACGTACGTTTTGATTTCAGAATTGCTCAGAACCGCACAGATTTTCTTGATTTTTAAAAAAGTATTGCAACTGTTGGATAATGGAAAGTTTACGACTCAAAATTTGTCGGACGAATGTTTATTTATGATATTTTCAAGTTCATATTTTTTCAAATATTTCCTATAAATAAACCTAGTTTGTGTTAGAGGTAATGTTCATTAATCAGGACAGGGATACTTTGTATTAGGGTTGAATGTGTAGGACCTTCGGTATGGAGAAAACTGTACGAAAGAACCGTTAAACTGACAAATGTCCGACGGGGTCTCGCTCAGGTATACGCAAACACGTTTTCTACAATGGAAAAAGTTTAGTGTCCATTTGGGTGCCTCGAAAAAGCATCTGCTAGTCTCTCTTACATCTTCAGAACAATAAAAATCATGAGAATGAAGTTTACATATTTGATCTAATCCGAATCCAGACCTGAACCTGAAAAAGTTGAATAACATTTTATTTGTTTGATTCAAGCCAAAGAGCTTAGGATGATCTCTTATTACTATTTTTTTTTATTGCGTAGTTTAACGATCATTCGCAAAAGAGAACACTTTGGAAAAAAACATCTAAGCTACAATTTGTAGCAAAAAAATGCTAGACCTGAACCTGAAAAAGTTAGATAGCTTTTTTTCGTCAGAATTTTTTTGATTAGTTCCATCATCAATGTTTTCTCACAGCCATAGCAAGAGATGCTTATAATTTTAATTTATATATA
>WSXT02212258.1:0-33019 GCA_011762715.2 Neuroterus valhalla | reverse complement strand
AGTAATTAAACATGGTGAAAACACGACTAAGCGAGAATCCCGAACAGTCACCCACCCGAGCGCTAACCGTGCCCAAACATGCTTGACGTTCGAGATCTCGCCCAAGTCGGAAGTTACCACGCAGCTACTGCCGTCGGTCCTTCGTGACACTGTATTTTTCCTTCCCTTCAGAAAACAACTCTTGGGCAAAATAAGGTTCCTTCTATTGTTCTCGTGCACGATGAAGAGCGGTTCATAATTTGTATCAAACTTAGAGTATATCTCTCCAGATTTTTACACTATGAGTTGAAAAATTCCTGGAGAAGTTCTCTTCACTGGTATTTTTGAAATTGATAATTGTGTTACTGATGAGCTTAAAAAGCTATAACTGTTGAGCAAAACAGTCCTTGATGCTCATTTTGATACTGCACTACAGACAATCGATTTATTTAAATCTATCTGCCACTGAATAATCGCGAGTCCGGAGCGAAAACAATAAGGAAATCTAAAAAATACGCAGATTTGAAGCATGATAACTTCAATTACAATTTATTTGCCAAACGTCAATTTTTCATATAAAAAAATAAATCATTATCCTCGGTACGCAGTCTCTTATCGTCTTACGAGTCTTGCGAGAAACGAATTTCTTCTGAAACTCGTAAACAGGACCGAAGCAATAGAGGTCTTACCATCGATGCTAAAGAATAACGACGAATCCTGCTCGAACGAAAAAATTGAAGATCGAAGGTGGTTGAAGCAATAGAATCCATAATTTTGAGACACCCCATATTGTCTACCAAAATTCCAATAGCATCTCTTCGATGATTTACAGGTATGGGTGGGTTATTAGATTGGCAGCAATAATTGCAGTTGGCTGGCGGCACAATTTATATTTGGCTCCATAATTTATTAGTAGGAAACTCGGATCTTGGAGTTCCTTGAACATTTCTTAGTTCGTCGAAGTTCTGTGGTAATCTCACGATGTTAAAAAACTGTAGGTAATTTGTACAAAATAAGAAAGAAGAGGAACGAATTCAGATGGAAAAATATTTTGAAAAAGTCGCAAAGCAGCGCGTGATCCCTGACACCTAAATTCAATATAAACTGTATTGAATTGTCTCCAAAGAGTTGCCTTTTCCTGAGTTAAAGAAAGTGTACTGTCAAATCTGTTCCGATTTGTGAATAGAATTTTTGACACCGCTTCTAGTTGCAGTTGAGTTCAAACTTTTCAATGTGCTCCAGTAAAAATTGAATAGCATATAATTATCTATGCTTCATGCAATGAAATTCATTGGATTGGTTTTCTGGAAGGTAACCAACTTAAAAAACGCGTTTGTATATCATATTATACTTCAGTTAAACGTTTCTTTAACTCACTCAATGAGGTTGATCCTTGTGGATTACGCGTCGGTTTACAAACTTCACTTTATAACTATTGGAAATCGTGTAGCGACGACCTATTTTGATTTCTCTGACTTCATCTTTGGTCATTGGGGTAGCCACGTTGCTTTCCAAGTTTATTTTAACCCGTTTAGTCGAGCTATAAGTGTTCGTGTAGAATCCAGCGAAGCTATTAGGGCTTTCCAATATTGCAAAAGCTACACCATTGTTTGCTGATAGAACAATTTTTTCTTGAGCGTGCAGAGGCTCAAACTTAAAATCCCGTCCTAGTCTCATTTGTAGCGGTGTATCAGCAGGAAAAGTGTACCTCCGAAGTTCAAATTTTCGGTGCATGTACCCACGGCAATAAAGGCGAATATATCGAAGATTTTCAAGTCCACATCCTAATCCGTCAGCAGAAGGAATAATGGTGTTAGGGGTGATGACGCTCGTAGGAACAACCCCGCTGACCGTAGACCTGGTCTCAGAAGAGCTGAACCTAAATAAAGGACTGCTCGCAGGTACCCGCTTCGCAGGAGGATGAGAACTAGACGTAGCACAGGGAGGAGGTCCGGCAAGAGGAAACGAGTTCTCATTAGAATAATTGTGACCGAAAAAATTTAATTGGCTGATACGAGGGACACCAGGGATTGGCGTGCCATCGGGTAAGCACTCAAACTGCGAACTCTTCTCTGAAACAAACAAAAAAAAAATGCGAGCGAACATCAATTTAATTTTTTGCAAATATGAATTCGAACTTGAACAAATTCAGAATATGGACTAAAATCATTCGAAACAATTGTGAATCAATAAATGGATAAATTATTGATAGAAACCTGGTCTAAAGAACATTTCTCCTCGCGCCGAGAAATAAGCTGTCTTGTACGGACTATGATTCTCATACTACGGTAACAAGAATCGAACCGACCTATGGAAATTCACAGCAACAAAATCGCAGACCAGCATTCTTTCCATCCACGTACTAAAATGATCTCGAGATAGCGATTCCACCGCTCTTTGTAGCGTAGCGCCACTATGGCTTTGAGGTTACAAAATTATCACTTTTGGGCGATGATGTGCCCAATAACGTCCCGCGAATACGAATATGAACCAAAAAGGGAAATATCTCAAAGTTATCTAAGGCATCTCTTCCGTCATCAAAAATAAGTTGGCCCGATAACGACGGCGTGCGAACATGGAAACTTATCTCATCAATCACATATAGTCAAAACCCGTATCTAATGACTGCCAACAAATGGACACGCAATCCCTCTGAAACACATATCTGATCAATCAACGTTAGACATCACCCTACTTTTTTTATGCTTTAGAGAATCAAACAGGTTCTTCCATGTCACTCAATCGAAACTATCCTTCTTTACACTATGACCGCATCAATCGAGCCAAAGCAAGTTTTAGGTTACGCAGAAGCACAGGAACCTGTCCTCTCACTTCGAAGCCGCGCTCCCATTCTTTCGCATGTGAACTATGTAAGCAGTGGTCTCTATATGACGTTTCTCGACGAACCAACCAATCTAATAGTTTGAACTACTATTTTCATTGTGCGTTTCTTACATTCGGAATGTCCCTGTAAAGACTACAGGTTTATTTTTACAGCGGTAAGGCCTAATGAAATCAAGTTGCAGCAAGCGAGAATTCTAATTTGATTGGTGATTGAAGAAGAAACTATCTCCAAGCACTCTGAAACACACCTTATGAACTGCATATAGCCAAAACCCACAGTTCCAAGAAAATCAGCGCCATCAGATAAATGATGGTTAACTGGGAATGTTATGTTTGGTGTACGATATTCTTCAAAATTAGCGTATCAAAATGTGTCAGTTAGGGGGAAAAGGAAACTGGTTCAAGAATTCTATTCGTAAAAAATTAGGCAAACAACTTTAAAACTTCCACATACTTTCCCAGAAGCCGTCGTCACGAGTTTTCCCATGCATTCCACTGCTTATGTACGGTAAGGAAATTGCCCGAAATTTTATGCAAAAGTCTGTTTGAAAGCTTTGATTCTAGATTTCCTTGCCCAGTGATCATTTCTTGACAGATTATAAAGCCTATCACATGATTCGATTATTTAGTTTGATCAGTTAATCATATTACAGCAGTAATAAGCTTCGAAGTTGAACCTAGGGATCTTTAAGGTACGCAATATGTTTGCGTTGTTCTGTCTGACGAAAATGATTTCATAGAGTGCATCTTGCCTTCCCTTAGATCTGTGATCCGTACCTACCCATCTTGAGTATTAACGAAAACTATAAAGAGCTTTTCTGTTATGTACCTACATTTTTTTTTATATTTCGGAAAACCGTCTTAGGACGTCCTTGATAGAGCTATTGAGGACCTGGATCCTGGAGACTTAGATCATGAGAGTTGTAAACAGATTCTATAGCATAAGGAATTGAAAAAAACATCCTTCTTCATCACTCAATATTCTCAAAATTTCATCAGTAATTGTAGATCATTCTGAATCTATGGATAGGAAGGGAACTACAAGAAGCTGTTAACATCCAGAAAACATAGACACAATCAGTCCCGAAAATCATTTAGGACGAGATGTTACTTTATTTACGAGATATAAGAAATTTTGCAGTGGAAAATTAATGCAATGGAGTAAATAAATGAACTACTGGAGAGATCCATCAAATATTTCTGCAATTTTGCGAACGACACCTTCTCTTCATCCTGTGTTAGGAGCAGTGCTTTCTGATCCATTACCAAGAAATTTCCTCGACCTTCCGTTGATTTCATATTTCCTGAAATCGACTAAACATTCACGAATGTCTCATGCGCTTCTAGATTTTGGAGACCTTAATACTAGGATCTGGATTTTCCGACAAGAAAAATATGCTCCTTACTAAAGATTTTACAATTAGCTCTCTATAGAATAAAAAAGGCGAAACGGGTAATAAATGTGATCTAAAATAAGAGATTCATTATTTCATCATGATATTTACCAAAAAAGTTGAAGATAATGGCTAATGTGAAGACGAGAGTACAAACGTTGCTCATTTTCCTTGAGTAGAGCTAAAACTAATAACTGTTTCGATCAAGAATTTTGTGATGTGTGGAATTATCACTATGCATGCGTAGTGGGTGTTATCATGATATTATGTATTATCGTTATCTCGTTGAATAAACAAGCCTTCAAACTATCTTCCTGAGATATTGTCATTTCCCAATTCAACGAGAAGTCGTTATAAAATCAACATATGCATGGAACAAATAATTGTTCGAAACATAATTGATTCATTTTCGAAAGTTGGTTTCTTCAAAGTTGTAGAGAATATTTTTTCGAGGTAAGCTATTCCATCGCGTGATATCAGATAATTCTCTTGTAGTAAAGTTTTATAAATTTCAAATTTCTCGCATAAAGTATAATCTTTTATTGTTCTGAAACAGCATTAACAACATTCTTCTAATGCATGATGGTATGAGTGAATAAAATTTCTTGCGACAGATGCATTTTTTATTGATGGAATGACTCTGCTAGACTATACCAAAAGGGGACCCTGAAGCACACTGATGAAGATACTACTAGTGCTGCGGTATAGAATATTGAAACAAGATTTTCACTATATTGTTGCGGAATTTAGTTATCACCATCCTTGTTCGGGATCAATGGTGCTTGTGCATGTGAACAAGTCCAGTTCACACAAGGGTTTTCATACTTCACTTTATAATGCCCTGATATTAAGCGGTGGGGACCAACTGGAATTTCCCTGACTTCATCTTGAGTCAATGGGGTAATCGTTCTGCTTTCCATGTTGATTTTAGCCCGTTTCGTAGAGCGAAAATTGTTAATATAGATTCCACCAAGAACGTCGAAACTCTCCAATATTGCAAAGACGTCACCATTGGAGGTCGATAATACAATTTGTTCAAGGGGGTACAAAGGCTCGTACTTTGAATTCCTCGTTTTTTTCAGTTTCAGAGGTGTATCGTCAGGAAAAGTGTATTCCCGGAGTTGAAATATCCGTTGCTCATTATCAAGGTAACTAAGTCGAATTAATTTAAGATTTTCGAATCCGCATCCTAATCTGTCAGGAGAAGGAAGAATGATAGGGAAGACCATGCTCCTTGGAGGAAGAATCATGTTTCTGGTGCGGGGAAGCCTGGTACGGGTAAGCCTTGCTCGAGGAGTGCTTGTAGGAGAGCGTATATGAGGCGGAGACCTGGTCCTAATACGAAGAGAAGGCTCACAAGAGTGGAGGGATCTTTCAGGAGAATACTCTGTGTCAGGTAAATGAGCAGGTCCACTACGCAGTACACCAGGGATGGGTTCACCATTAGGTAGGCAGTCGAACTGCGAACCTAACTCTGAAATAAGAGATTCAATATTATTTATTTTATCACTCAATTGTTCATTCACTCTTAAACTCGTGTTCTCATTCATAAATACAGCTTCAACTGTTTCTAAAATCTAACCGTTTTCCGCACGATCCTCAAAGCCTTCCAAAGTTTAGGTCTATTTTTCTTGTCGCAAGCCTTTCACAGATCAACGAGAGCGCAGAAGAGTATTTTGTTCACTCTCAAGCTTTTTTCCTTGATCGGTCCCAAACTAAATACTTGATCCACACATAAGTTTCTTGGAATATATACATACGTTCCTGAGAAGACCTATTGATATATAACTGTTACAGTCACCCTTTATAACACTTTCCATTGTAGATTCAGATGATAGTTGCCTTTCCCTAAACATTTAGAACTTCGTGGTTCACAGCACACGCTTCCATAAATTCAATCGTCCATACAAGCAAGTATCTGACACCGCTTTCCAGCATTCCAGCTGTAATATCATCCCTATCAGCACCCTGACCATTTTTTTCGATGATGATAAAAGTAATGTAATCTTTATTATTATTTCTTCCGCTTTTGACGAACTTCTTGTATATCATATCATCTCCTGACTCACTGTCCTTGATCTCCGTGGCGTAACATGCAGACGATTCCTTAAAGTAGGCACATCTACTGTTTTCTACTTTGTCCAAATATCCTACCATTTCATCATTAGCGTTCTTTATTTGCACTACCTCAGTTATCGTTCTCCGCCCTCTAGTCTTTCTGACTTATTTCTCGAATGATTTCTCATTCGCTTCAGAATCATTCTGCATTTTTGTACTTTCTCCTGCGCCTTATAATGAATAGTTGAAAACTTTCTTCTTGGCTATAATGCGATGTATTATCTACTCCCGTCTGAAGGTCGAGAAATTTCTCTATTTTTTAATTCCCTAATCGCAAAATTTTTCTTTTGTATGCATAAAAGCATTCTTAAAATAAGCAGCCAAACCGGCATCAGGTTGTCTGTAAATTTTTAACGTCAGGCTCACCAAACATCTGTCATCGAAAAACAATTAGGAGACTGTGAAGTACGCAAACCAAAAAAGAACCAGACAAGTTTTGATCGGTTTGTGTTGTTACCTTCGGAGTATATTACTGATAGTTTTGATCGTTTTATATGTAGCAATTCCAAACTTCTTGAAATTTTTCAAGTATCTCCATAAATTCTTATATATTTCCGGAACTTTAATGAATTTTCTCACAGTTTAAGGAATATGCCCAATTCAATGAAAAAACCAAAGTTTTCGAAGCATCCTAATAACCTGCGACATTTACAAAACTCTCATAAATTTAAACGTGGAAATGAAAATTTCAGAATCAGTCCCGTATGTTCTTGATACAATATTATGAGCTTTATTTGGAAAAGAACATTTGAATCGGATAAAAATTAGGGCCTTTGATTGTGAGAATAACATTTTATCATTATATTTACCGATAAAATTTAGGATGACTGCCAAGGTGAAAACAAAGGTATATGGGTTCCTCATTTTTCTCAAATGTAGCAGAAACTGAACAAGGTATTAGGAAGAATTTTATCAAGAGTGCCAAAAAATTTCCCTGTAGTCGTATTATGTCTTATCATGAAATTTAAGATAATCGTTACCTCGTAAATTATACAAGCTTTTACCTTGTCCTCATGAGATATTTATGATTCAACAATTTCCACAAAATTTTTGAAAAAGAAGGGAGAGGAAGATATTATAAAAATAATTATATTCGGAATAATTGATCTTCATTTAAGAATTGGATACAGCACAGTTTTGAAATTTATTTGGAAATAATAAGTTCTTTTATTTTCTAAACTTGCATCATTTTGTGAAGTTCGGTGAGGAGAGGTAAGGTAAAGAACACAAGGTTACAATTAAAAATTTGTAGCTATTAACGTTCGTCTATTCCAAATATTCTCCATAAAAGACAGTCAATTCTTCGGCAATCATATTTCTTCATTATTAATAAATAATAAATGAATTCTAATCCTCTGATAGATGCATTCTCTTAAAATATAGTCTTCGTTAGGATGATTCGACTTTTGAACCAGTACACTACATCCCTGCTGATCATTAATGTTCTTCTTGCTTCCGATCTTCATGAAGATCGCAGTTGAGGTAGTTTTCCAGATCCAAAACGCTACAACGTTTCGACTATTAATTCGTTCGAACTTCTTACATGATTTGTACCTGCATAATCTTAAGTCAAACAACCTTCTTAGCCACGTGCATCCTGAACAGAAGTTTCGTCTTGTTTTCATCACTTAGCGACACAGTATGCTGATCGTAACATGAGTCACATGAGTCAGTGAACAACTGTTGCTACGTGAAGTTTCAGTTGAAAGCTTTCTAAAGTTTGAGTTAATTCATTACAATTTGTAGAGTGTTCAATAAACCAGCGCTTTGAGCCGCTAGGAGTTTATTACTTACTCCTTGCTGACCCAGACGTTCAGTGAATCTTGCATGCACATTGCCTGTAGCTCATAACATTATGAGCTACATCATTATGTCTGTCCGTGAACTCTGTCTGAACCATCACGCGACAGCTGTCAATAATGTGCACAATGGATTCTTTAGTATCCTTGAGAAATTGGTACCTATCAACCACATCTTGATGTGAAACGTGCTTGCAATAGTTTTTGGTGCTGACAGCCACTGCCCAAATCGCTGTCACTTATCACCTAATATCCGGGAACATGTCGCCCTTGCTTAGTTCATATTGATCGAACAGTTTGGTGTGCTTTTCGGAAACAGCTTTTTGTCTTTATTGCCTTTCTTATTCCCTTCTGGCTCTAGCCCTGACATTCAAGGCTTTCCAGATAGTATTTCAAAGCGCGTCATTCTTCTTGCTGATAAAATAGTCTTGCAACTGTATAACTTGCGATACACACAGTTGCTGGACAACTACAATGTCTTGACCTCGTATATATTATCGCAGTTGTGTCTGTTCATCCTAAGAAGGTCAGTGTTTGACAATTCGATGAGCATCGAAGAGCACGTAAGAACAGGAACAGCATAGGTGTCCACGTGGATTTCATCCGAAACTGACTCATGAGATGTTTCACCTGATGCAGTTTCTGGTCTGAACTAGCGTAAAACTTTAAGTCATGCATGTACAGAAGATGGGTCAATTTATGTGTATCCTGATCGACTTGTATTCAAAACCTATGAGGCACGTTGTTTAATGTTTAGCTCAATGGACTCATCGCCGAACAGAATCATCATGCAATAGAGGAGTCCCCTTGGAAGAAACCCATCCTAATGTGAATTGGTTTGGGTGTCTATGGTTGCCCATGATCAAGCTATTTGATTTGTGCTTCCTAAATCATCATCGCACGACCCAGGAGGTCAATCGTGCGTGAACAGGTCTTGTGAATTTTCCAAAACTTGAAGAAAATAGTTATGTGGTACTAGGAAACGCTTTCTTGTAATGAATGTTAACCACTTGTACGTTGCTTTATTGTTTCCCAACCTGCGCAATCGCATCATCGTAACAATGAGAGTGAACCTTACCTGTAATCACAGCTATGAGACACCTATAAATCGCCGAGAGACACGCTATTAGTCGAAAATCTGATGGATTTTACCCGTCTGGTGATTCAAGCAATAAATACATGGTTCCTCTGAGGGTGAGGATTAGACTACCTTACTCACAAAGTCTTACAACTCGTCTCAATCAAATTTCTAATTAGAGACACTTACGACCTTGCCCTGGGCAACCATATCCTCCTTCTACTTCATACCTGAAGATTTACCTATATTCTGCAACACTCTTTCAGAACTTGCCTTTATAGAGGTAATTTTGAAGCTTTTATCTACCCTGTATACGCAGAATCGCAAGAGGATATCTGTTCCTGCTTATCCCTACCCGTCACTTTCATATCACATTCATAACTCCTTTCGCATCGTCTTACTTATATTCAATTCTCCATTTTCCGGACAAAAGCTTCTGAAAGCTCACTCGCCACCTCCCTTCTTCGTGATTCTTCAAAATTTGACGATTTTTTCAATTTACCCACTATTTGTCACGCTGTCTTTATTAACCCAGCATGAAACTTGAGAACCTTTAGAATGACTTCATGATCCTTCTTCAGAATATTAAATGCAGGCTCTCTTTACTATTATTTTTTTTTCTTCCCTAAATTCATAACAACTGACTCAACGGTTACACTAAATAAAAACGGGCTTATTGAATACGTTTATATCACAAGGATTGATATTTCCTATTGCAAAAATTAAAATATAAAAAGCATTGATATTTGGTTTTTCTACTCGAAAAATTGCGAAGCGACCACTATTCCCACCATGTAATAGAATAACAGAATGATTTTCCCATCAAAAACACAAAATTGCTGTTCATCTTTGTTCGGAACTAATGTAACTATTGCCGATCACAAACAAAAACATTTTTAAGGAATAAATTTTAATAATTTATTCAATAGTTCTAAGAAATGTCGTAAACACGACATAATTACTTAAAATACATCAAATATATCAAATATTCTTTCAAAGTCACGCAATCTTAGCAGTCGAACTAAAATCGAATCAAATGTTCAAATCAGCTGTTCGAAGAGAATCAGAACTATTTAGGAGGATAAATTATTGATAAAAGGGTTTATTTCGGTAATATAGTGTGTTGAGTCGAATATTTGAAATTAGGTTAATTTTAATAACCCAACTTCTGCAACCAAAGCACGATTTCGCCCTTCTTTGAAAGAGAGAATTCAATAAACAGAACGTTAGGGGAATTCAATTGAGGGGAAAGGCGATTTATTCTTCAGCTCATACATGCAATACTCAAAATATCGAATCCTCGTTCAAGCAATTTAGGGGGGTTACGTATCAGGACACTATCGCGTGAAGAAGGGACATCGTTGTCCGGGTTGGAGGAGTACGTTTCGCACGATTTGCTTGCGGCCTAGGCACTACACTTTTCGAGACGCGGAGTAGGGACCGACACTGTTTCATCAGGTTCTTTGGCTGCGCGGTATTGGTCGGTGAGATGATCGTTCCAGTCAGGGTTCTGAGCCCGCTAATCCTTGGGCGTTAGCGGGTAATGATGGGTTCTAGCGGCTCGCCGCCTAATTGAGAGACGTTTCCGAAGATTGGACTGGTTTCTTGCCTTCCTCTCTGAGGCCTCGACTTCCATTGGAACCTGAGAAAGAACGACCTAAAACATAGCTAAGGACACGAAACATGAAAGCAATAAAAACCCCATATTTATGGACCAGGCAAGAACAAGAACAGATCAAACCTCGTTGAGCCCACTCTTGAAAGGGGACGTTGAGGTTGATTCTCGTATACTTCAGGTTAGCAAAAATCGCTCGAAGTTGAGGCCACTTTTTAATCGCAACGCTGAGGTTGATTTCTGTATACTTGGAGAAAGGGAAAATCGTTCCCGTTGAGACCACTTTTAGAGGGCCATGCTGAGGTTGATTTCTGACTACTTGAAGAAAATGAGAATCACTCCACGTTGGGATCACTTTGAAAACACACATTGGGGTGGATTTTTCATACTTCACGCAAGCGAGAATTGCTCTCCGCTGAGACCTGTTTTTAAAAGGTCACGATAAGAATGCAATTTGTTTTTCCTAGAGAGAACATCGGAAATCGATGAGCCCACTATTTAAGGGATACGTTGAGGAAATGACTTGCCTTAGTTATGAAAATTGGCAGTAATCCTCAAGTTAGGAAAAAATTAAGAACATGCTCAATGGACGAAAGGGGTCATTCTCTTCAATGAACGAGACGCAGGGAATTTTAATAAAGGGGACTTGTTCCTGGTATAGTATATGTCTGCTAGACGGCAGTGTGACAAGGCTGAGTGCGTAGCAGGCAAAAGGCGCTTCTGTTGATTCAGGTGCGTCCATGACCTTGTCTTTTGATGGCCGGCAAGTTACTGATGGTCACTGTTTTTTTTTCTTTTTTTTTTTTGGAGGGGTCGAGGAGGGAAAATCTTCGAAAGACACCCTCGGAATGAGGGTAGTGTCGGATTCGCTAGGTGCGCCTACCGACTGAAACCCCTCGTTGATTGGGTACCAACCTAATATGGTTATGATCGAAGAAAGAAAATAAGGACTTCGAAATTGGTGGCCAAGACAGTCATACTGCGAGGATACTCGCGCATGAAGCGGAACATGGGAAAATAAGAGAGACAGCTGGCTCTATTATTATTGCGAAACGAGAAGGCAGAGCATTCTAAAGAGGTCGAAAGATTTACTTGCATAACTTGCAAGTGAGTTGATGCATGGGTTTAGGTGGTTAGCCATTGAGAGACGAAGTTTTGCACAATATGTGTGAGCGGCATTGGTGACGGATGAAAGGTTGAATTCCGCAAGAATCTTCTTGTTCCGGATGAACCATGGAAGAAGGAGATGGAATGAAGACAGGAATGGCGTAGGTGCAGATGCTCCTAATTATGGCGTTGAAGCCACGAGTTTGGTGGCTCGAAAAACTGTAGGATTATTGAAGAAGGGTTTAAGTGAGGTGAAGGCTCCGTTGGCCTTATTATTCCATTTAATGGGAAGAGAGTCAACAAAAAGTTCAGGAGGATTTCGCCGGCGGCGTGAGAAAAAGACAGCTTCAGATTTAGATTTGTTCATTTCAAATCTCAATCTATGGTACCATTTTAGGACGATTGGAATAAATTTGTTAGGACGTAACGAGCAGTGACCGATGACCTTGGATGTATCAAGAAAACCGACAACATCTGCGTATTCAGCCGCGAAAATTTCCTTATCAACAGGAGTTTCGTAAAAGAACATATTGAAAAGGGAAGGAGGGAGTTTGGAGCTCTGGGGGACACCGGAGGTTATAGGTTCGGGATCCGATTAGAATTTTCCAACTCGAGCTCTGAAGCTTCTGTTCGAGAGGAAGGATTTGATTAAGGCGATTAAATCGTGAGGAAAGTTTAACGGGATGAATTTATAAATTAGACCGTCATGCCAGACTCTGTCAAAGGCTTGCTTGCAATCCAGAAGAAGCATGAATGTGTGCCTGCCTTTGTTAAGAATTTCGGCAATGTACTCAGAGACGCGAAGAAATTGATGAAGAGTTCCATGACGTTTGGGAAAACCGTGCTGGAAAGGAAGGAAGTTGTTTTGCGAAACTGTGTCATCGAAAGGGGAAAGATTTACGTTTTCGACTAGTTTTCTGAGAGTAAACAGCAGACTGATAGGACGAAAACTTGATGCTTAGCCGAGAGGTTCACACGGCGTTGAAAGAAGAATTACAATAGCTTCTTTCCAGGCTAAGGGGAAGTATTTTAATCGTATCATTTTGTTGAAATATTGCAGATAGCCAATATGTGCTTCCGGAGAAGTGTTTTCAAAATATTGGTGCTGATGGAGTCATTGCTGGGAGCTTTATGATTTCTCAAGGCGCGGATTGTCTCGGAGAATTCTTTGGGAGAGGTGGGAATGAAGTCCGTGTCTGTAACAGGGAAATCTTGAGCGATAATTGAGACATGGTCGTGAAATTCAGCAAATTTGTCGTGGTTAGGAAATGATGATCATTCATTTTTAAGGGAATCTGCGAAAAGTTTTGCTTTTTCTTGTTTGCTGATTGAGGTTCTGGTAGGACTGTCAATGTTTGCGTGCTTGGTTTTTCTTACAAATAAGAACGCGGGTGTCAGGCTAAAGTTTTGGTTTGCGGGCCTAAGTGCAGTTTGTTGAGGTGGCGAGTTGGACAGAGTTTTGTTTGTCTTTCGTCAGGGCTTCCACAGCTGCATCCTGATCAGAAGAAGATTGGATTTGGCAGCAGTTGAGTGTGGAAGGTTCAAGAATGGATTTGATCGATTTTTGATCCTGTGGGAGGTGCGAGATCAGGAGTACCCGACAACTCCAGGAGTACTGGGTTGTGATCAGAACTAGGTTCTGGAAGAGATCGGAGGTCACTGTCAAAGACCATGTTCTTTTTTAGAAAGATGTCGAGAAAATCGGGTTGATGTTTAGAAGAGCTAGGGAAATGGGTGGGTCCTGAAGGAGCCTCAATGGTTAGGTTATGGCGAGTCGCAGTTTTGAGGAGAGCATTACCTTTCGTGTTATTTTTGAGACATTCCCAGGCCCTGTGTTTGGCGTTAAGATCGCCAGCAACAAGAGTAGGGGTATTAGAGTTGAAGAGATCAGGAATTTTTGGAATATCGTTAATACTCGGTGGAGAGTAAATTGAGAGGATGCAAAGAGGACCTGAGGCGAGGTGAATTTCGACTCCAACTACTTCGCATGGAGAAAAGTTTGTGCTGATGGCTGAGTTTCGGACAGAGTTTCGATCAAGAAGCGCTTTACCTCCACCTTAAGAAGAGATACGATCTTTCCTGTAGATAGAGAAATCGGGAATATAGAGTTTTTTGTTGGGATAGAGATGAGTCTCGGTAATGCAGACAACGTCAATTAATTTGAAGCTAAGAAGTAGACACAGTTCTAATCGCTTCGGGACCGAGATGCCGGTACCATTCCAGGTCAGAATAGAAAGTTTATTCTTAAGAGCGCTGAGGGATTGACTGCTGGAAGGCTGCGCAGAAGGTGAATAAGAAGTCCCGAAAAAGCTGTTGAGGTTGCGGATTCTGTAGAGGATCGGAGGGTTGAATGAGGTTTGTTTTTCTATTGGCTTCAACCTGCACTCTGAGGCCAGCGAGAACTTTGGTGCCGAAAATCTCTTTGGCTGAAGGAGAGGATGGGTCCAGATAAACGACTACCAGGGGCCAGATTTTTTTAACTCTCTTCATGAGATGGACTCGCTTGACGGAGGGAACTTAAGTTTGGAGTTCTTCGAATAGAGTTTCTCAGGCAGAGCATCGTAAACTCCTCTAATTACAACGATAAGATCTTTATCTTGATCGAGCTGGTTAGTGGTGTATGATATTTCATTCCTTTCTAGTTAATGAGTGATAGCGCGAAAACTTTCAACCGTTTTGGGATAGATGACCATTGGGTCGGAGGTATTTTTGGCATGGCGGATAGGAATGTCCGCTTTGAAAAGGGCTGAGTGGATCAAGGGCCAATGTTCTTTTTAAAGAAAACGGATAGGAGGATTCCGCTCCTTGGCAGCTGGCTCGTCTCCACCGGATGAGCTTGAGAGAAAAAATTCATCGCCGGGAAGCGAAAGAGAAGCAGATTTGAATGATTTCGCTGAACGGGCAAGTCGCTTGCGTTTGTGACGCTTAGATTTAAAGGTTTGAAAGGCATTAGAAGAGTCTTCGAGTGAAGAATCGAGGTGTATGTGGGACTGAGCAGTGTCCATTGATTCTGTGCCGACGGTTGGACTAGAAGATCCGGATATTGGGTTTCAAGCAATTTTTGAGGCAAGTACTGCCTCGCAAGAGGCGAAAATTTCCCGAAGGTGGGAAGCTCGAGAGACATTTTGAGCGACGGTGAGAGTAGTTGGGTCCGGACACTGAAAGTTGGTAGAAGAAGGTGGATTCGAGGATTGTTTCAACTTTCTCGCGCGCGGTACACCAGAATCTATCAGTGTACTGATTGCAAGAACCGGTGACTCTTCAGGCTGTCGATCATGTGTTGAGAGAGATGGTCACTGCAAGATCCGCACGTACTTATAAGATTCGGCTCCCATGCGGATTGTGAAGTGGTACAGTGAGACCGCGGATAGGTCGCTTGGAAAAGGAGGGAGTCGCGAAGCGCGGAATGAGCAGTTCACGAAGAGCAGGGTTTTGCAAGCGGACTTCTGAAACTTGTAAAGGAGTGGGACGTTAGTCCTTGTGATTCACGATTGACTCGGGAACCGCAAAAACATCCGAACGCTTGCTTTGTTACACCGGAGTCTGACATTCTGTTTATTTTGAAAAAGCAACTGAACTAGATTACAATAGAAGAATAAAACTTATATTGGAAACAGATTTCCCTAACTACGCTTATGATAAATTTGCAATTATATTACCCGCTCAACTAAAAAGAGAAGAGTTCGTCCAGAAAGTCACGTGAAACGAAGTTATTTTCCATTACATATAAAATTGTCAACCGCTTGCGGGCGATAACAGATCCTTGATGAACATTTTCGGCAGGAAACCTCATATGAGTTCTCCGGTTTTTGAGTCTTGCATAATGAGCTCTAAATCACAAAATTAAAATTAGAACCAGCGGATCTGAAATCGTCACGAAATTAAACAAGAATTATTTTATTTTCATAACATTTATTTCTCCGAATTGTATCTAGTTACGCATGCCAAACTTGGTGATCAAGATTCTCCTCAAATTGCTCGATATTCTAATCACAGAGATATAATACAAGTTACATGAATGGGATCCAAAATATACTTCTTGTGTATTTTGTATGACAAGGGGAATGGTGATGCAAAAAAAGGATTGCGTAATATTGAGTGAGTAGAGCTTGTTCTCACATCCACATCTTAATTACAGAGGGTGTGGTGTGGCCTTCGGTCCCGAACGTCAAATTTACAGAATCGAGAGTAACTGTCGATTCAATGTTAGCCAGATTTTTTGAAAGTAGCAGTGGCCCGTCAGCTATTCTACCACTACTTCTACGTTCTTCCACGCCATTTGAAGGAGCTTCTTATACTTCTCTACATGGTTCATTGATAAACTTTTCAGAGTGATGATATTCGATGATTCGATGATTTGCCCAGCCAATACGCGCGAGGCACCACAGTATGGTTCAAGTTTATTGAGGACTTTTCTGGTCACATTTTCTGATAGCATATCAGCTTCCTTGTTTCTTTTGATTTTCTCGTGTGCTGAAGCTCAGTTTGGATTGAACTCAGTTCCTTTCTGAAACTTCGGTAAAAACTTGAAGGCAGCTCCAGGCATCTCTGTGAGCAATTAGTTCCGAACCGTAGGGCTTTCGAGCAGCTTGACTTTTGAAGCATATGTGAATGTGGTGAGCAGCATAACCGTTTGTAAAACTCTTCTAGGTTTCTTTGTGATGGCCAGCTCCAGATCAGAGAGAAACCCTTGGACCGTTGGTGTGCTAAACGAGACCTCCTGAGAGAAAATTACTACTTTTCTGTTCATCATGCTACTACACCTCTTCCAGAAAAATCGCCTTGAATGGCTCCATGAATAAGTGTTTCCTCAGCATACTGTCGAAGTGCATATAGAGAATTTAAACTCCTGTAAATACCCTTGTCAGTATGTTATGCAGCTTTAATGGCTCTGATGTTCGGGAATATTCGCTTACAGAAGGGCTGTATGCCTCCGCTATGATGCAGCTCTTACTTAATTGACAGGTGCAGCAGTGGCATACTCAAAAAGAATAATGATGATATTGTTGGAGTTTTTCTCATTACTCCGGCGATTTCAACACAAGAAGGACTTTGAAGGCTTTGAAGTTGATTCTTAGAATTTACCAAACTGGTTTTAGGAACTGCTTATAATAGTGCATGAGTTGTAAGCGGTCTAATGATTAACTTATATAAGCAGTAAACCGCTCTGAGTTCAGGTCTCAAAGTATTTCCGAAAGCGCATCGTAAACCCGAGAATGCTGAGCCTCTTTGACCGTCACATCAGCATGTAGTTTTTGGGTCAATTAAGGTTCAAAATTGACAATCAAGTACTCAGATAATTTATAGATTTTGACCCCTTCACCTCAATTAATTGTTGATCATAAAATTCTGGTTTCATATCTGTTCATATGCAACTTGAATTTTGTTTTTCATGATAAAGGACGTTTCAAAGCCGAACGGAACCCAAGGTTAGAAACTCATGTATAGTAGCGAGTGAAATAGTTCTTCTTCATTGAATAAGGCTAGAAACGTTCAACAGATTTGACAAATTCGTTACCCGTTACATGCTTTCCTTATCTTGAATGCTGACGTACTAATAATATATCAATATAATATCATAATATAATCGTATAATTATATAATAATTCAATAATAACAATGTCTTGCATTAGGTCCTAATTACGTTCCTGAACGTGGGCACTTGCGACCTTGCTGGGGCAACGGTTTCCTTTTCCCACTACATATCTCGCCTTCGTTCATCTAATACACACATACGCTTACCCCCCCCGCCCCCCTTTACTCTTTACCATCCTATATCAGCTATAGTATCTTGACTGTCCTAAATTCGTTCATATTTACAGTTTGAACTTTGAAAAGTTTTTCACACATTTTGTACAATACAGAATGATTCTATTCTTAGAAGCCCTAGTAATGTTTGAACTAGCAATACGATGGATTTTTTCGGAACTAAGTTTGTAATATGACAGTGATGCAGGAAAGATTAGACTATCGTGGATCAAAGAAACATTATATTCATGACCAATATTTCCTTGATCATATTAATCGTTCTGAGAAATGTCGGTAATTTGACGGTTCACATACTTTACTTCATAACTAGTTGAGATTGAATAGAAGCTACCTACTTTAATTTCCAGGGCTTCATTTCGAGTTAATGGAGTGACTATGCCGCTTCCCATATTTATCTTAACCCGTTTTGTAGAGTGAGAATTGTTCATGTATATCCCAGCGAGAATATCAAAACTCACTAATATTGCAAAAACGTCACCATTGGAGGATGATAATACAATTTGTTCTGTGGTTGGCAAACGCTCAAATTTAAAAGCTCGTCCTAGTTTTATTCCTAAATTTTTATTATCAGAGAGAGTATGTCTTCGGAGTTCGAATACCCGGTGCTTATTCTGGATACAAGTGAGTCGAATATATGTAAGATATTCAAGTCCACATCCTAAGCCGTCAGGAGAAGGGAGCATAGTAGATGGAACCCTGCCCATGGTAGGCGAAAGCCCAGCAGGTGCTATCTTGGCAGGAAGTTTCTTTGCACGAAGACGTACTCCGAGAGGAGATCTGGATCTGGCATGGATAAGTGGCTCAGTAGAAGGAAGAGGTCTCTCTTGAGAATGACTCGTATCAAAAGAAGAAGATTTGCTACGAGGGACATAGGAAATGGGTTCACCATTGGGCAAACACTCAAACTGCGAACTTAATTCTGCAATGAGAAATAGAATATTTTGAAACATTGATACAATGGTAATCGAATATTCTTCTTAAGTCGAGTTCTTCTAGCAGCTGAACTAGAATCAATTTATGTTACTATGCATAAATTAATTTGTCAGTAATTCTTAAAGACAGGTCTAGATGGACTGTTTTCCCGCTTCGAAATTAGCTGTTCAAAGAGAACCAGTGCCACTAGTCAGAATAAAAAGTTGAGGAGGGATTTCAAGTTCGTGGAATTTGTAATCTGTGCATTAGGAACATATCACAAAAGCAATTCTATACAGAAATCCGATGAGAAGATGGGAGAAACTCCGAGGAATAAAAACGTAATTCTACATGCGAATTCGGAAATATCTATTCACATCCCTACTATCACCATCGAATGTTTCACGGCCACATAGCAATTTGTTTATGATAGGAATTCTGCCTATATGTCATGTAATAATTTGGATGTAGGTTTGGATAATGAATGCTCCTCTATCTCTCTTTCATTATAGGGTTGTATTGACTTGTTTTTCCTATAGTATATTCTGATTACTCCATCAATTTGTTTTTTTTTGTGTCATCGCGTTGCACTGGGGTTCGTTCAACTTTTTGTAATTTATTTTGTAGTTATCTTTATCTCTCATGGAGACAGTTTTGTGAACAAGGAAGTTGATGACTGACAGCTTTCCAGGTGTTATAGTAGTGTGAGGAGGCGTTTAGTCTGTTTGGATGACAAAAGTGTCACCAACCTAACTGCACTAGATCTACATTGTGAGATCGGGTTGTATGAAGATTTTCATTTCCTGATGTTTCATAAAGGTGTGAGCTATTACTGGAGAAATCAGTGAACTCAATGCTGCTCTTGAGGTTTGTTCATAGAATTGGTTATTCAATAAAAAGTTAGTATTGTTGGGACAGTGTTCCATCAAAGTTATGAGACAGGAGGGAAAGATTGCAAAGAATTCGACGATATTGAATGCATAAGAGTTTGCTCCTTTCAGGAAGAGAGACGTTACGTCTATATTCGCAAGGATGTCTTGAGGTTGAATGTGAACCTGTTGCATCATCTTGGTGGATTCAAAAAAATATCGGACTTATAATTATTGACATATTGTTTCTTTGTTAAGTTGAGAGTCGTTCAGGAATTTTTGCCTTTCGGCTATTATTTCATTCTCGAACAGAACATCAAGATCGTATTGAATTTGTCACCCACAATTAGAAATATTATATTTCATTATAGTATTTACCAATAGAACAGGAGATGGTTGCCAAGGTGAAGAGGAGAGTATAAAAATTTCTCATTTTTACAAACTGACTCATGTGTTGAAGAGAGTTTAATTGAAAGTAATTCGTGAATATTCTTCAGACGTGTTATATTTTATCATATATCTAGAAACATATTGCTATCACCGTTATCTCTTTGATAAGATAAGCGTCCAGCTAACCCTCTAGAATATTTATGTTTCACAAACTATTGGAAAATTTTCAAAGAATGGAGCATGCGAATCATTCGGATTTATATCCTACACAGAAAGTCATTTGGGACTCTAACGTACCATGAACCTGTAGGTACTCATTGTACCACGGCATGGGATGCACACGTCCCGTTCGTGCTGGGTGTGTTTACGTCCTATCTCTATGTGCGCTCGGAGCTCCTATCTTCGGAAACGAATCAGTCCCAAGCTTAGAGCTGCTGAGTCGCTTCTGTGCGAAGCATCTTCCAACGTATTGATCCTATTGACCGTGGTGGCTGCGTGCTCAAAGCTTGGGACGGAATCAGTCCCAAGCTTGGGCGCGTGCGGCTCTCGTAGTCAATGAGGCTAATAAGCACCATACTTTGGTGTTTGCTCGTCCCACGTTTTGTATTCTCACCGCCAAAAAATAGTTGGGAACAATACGTTCTCAAAAGAGCAAGAAAATTGGTCCCAAATGACTTTCTGTGTAGCAAAAAATTTCTGACAATCCAAATTGTATTGGCTGGAGCGGGCTTGTCAGCGGATCTCATCATACAAAGTACCGATCCAGGAGTTATTGAAATACATATATTTTATAAGTAACAAATCTTTTACAGAACTTATGAGGACATTCCAAAGTTCTGAGAATGTATGGGGATTTATTGAAATTTTGAGAATTTCAGATATTTGTTGAGACATATTTCAATTCTGTAATTTGGATACATTAGCTACACTAGTACGATTAGATTTAAAAAAGATGCTTTTCACAAAGACTCCAAATTGTTAATGAAAATTGCATTTTTCATGACTCATTTTTCAATTATTTTCTTCTTCCGGTATAGTTCATATCTGATCCAATTGGACGGGATCTTCTCCTCCTTCAACGAAGTCATCGGTTGAAATCCACAACAAATATTTTCGTTGTTCTGTTGCCGGTAAAAAAGTATTGAAAACGATTTTGGGAATTCCCTTTTGGAGGAAACGCATAAATGTAACCATAATCTAGGAATCTGAGACTTTGTTTCTCCTCAAACTCATAAGAATTATACTGAGAGAAATAGAATTTTCTTCAAAACATACTTCAGAAACATTAAAACACCAATATTCCAGATAACTGTTATTATCTAGGATGAATTAAAGCAGAATAGATCTCAGATTTATCTTATTCTCCTCCGATGTAGAAAATATTAGGAAGTACAAGTATTATTATTTTTCATAGCAGTAGGAGTACTGATTATCATACTTTTCCAAAGGAGTACAGCATCCAATAAAACACTTCTCATGCTAGATGCAAACACATGCAATACTCTTGATAACTGAGACAAAGGTAGGTCCTATCTGCTTGGAAGCCCAAGGTGTTGAGATATTTCCCCGAAAATCTCTACAGTAATAATTATGAGTTTTGCTGGACACAAAGCGCAAATTTAGGAATCACAAATGAAACGACCGCAAAGGCGTAAAAAACAATGTCAGCCTTGGCGAGTCTCATGACCAATAGAAGAGGTCCAAGAGCGTCTATAAGGAGACTGATAATAAGCGTGGTGCACTCGCAAGTGCTTTATGCTGCTTCTGTTTGGTATGGACCACTGATAAAGACAGATATGCTGAAAAAGCTGTAACGAATTCAAAGGAAATGGGAGTAAAAGTTTGCAGCACATAAGGTACGATTTCCGTCGAAGGCGCAGAAGTAATAGCGGAGACCCCCACTATTAAGCTGATATCCGAGCAAAGAAAGGAGAGGTACGAAAGTGCAGGCCAAAAAAATGCAGAGGAAATTTTCATGGATGTGGTAAAAGTTTCTGCTAAGTGAATTTGCCATCTTTCACCTTATACAGCCGCTACGCCTCACCAAAAAAAAATATCGAGGAGCTGTAGGAGTATTTATATCAAATCAGCAATGAAACTTGATCCAGGCAAGGGTAAGTAATAGTTGTGGGAGACTTCAATGCCAAATCTCCACAATGGGGCATGAGCTTTTCCCGACAAACGTGGATAGCCCGTTACTGAATGGATACCTCAACATGATCTGATCATGAAAAATGTCGGAAATAAACCGACTTTCAAAAGGTTCAATCATGGTCCGATCCTCGGTCTAACGTTAACCACGACAACAATTAAGAGGGAGATTAAAGATTGAGAAGTATCTGAAAATGAATCACTAAGAAGATTCCACAACAAAGTCGGCTGATGGGTTCTTAAGAACGATGAAGGAGGTTTGTGATTGTTGCATGCCAAAGGCTAAATTAGTCAAGTGTTGGATCCAATGTACTGCTGGAGCCAAGAAATTGTAAGAATACGCGAAAAATGCATCCACGCAAGGAGAAAGTACACGAACTCTGCAAAGAAGAAAAATCCCACTCTGGGGCGTCTTCTTCTGCAAGAATTAGTAAACAACCAAAAAGTGCTCCAGAGAACAATAAAGATAGCCAAGAAAAATGATTAGTATACAATTTGTGACGAAGTCGATGAAGATAATCAGGGCAAAGGATACCAAATATTTAAGAAAAGACTTCAGAGGTGTCCACTTAAACCTCAGCTAAACATAAAATTCACCGAGGAAAAAGTTACGTACCTCTTCCCAAGACACGAACCGGTTCAGTTCAAGCAAGCAAGGCTTATGAAATTCGAAATGTTCACGCAAGATGAGCCTTAATCGGTAAGTATGAGAATAAAGTGCAATACAGCTTCAGGTGCAGGAAGTGTTCCACCAGAAATCGTAAAGCGGGTCGCAGGATTCAGCCCGGAATATGTGCTGACTGTATACAACTAACTTGCAGCAAAGATAGAATTTCCAAAAATTTGGAAAGAATCAAGAATCGTTCTTTTGAAGAAGGGAAATAAGTAAATCAAAGACCTCAGCTCCTTCAGGCCTATATGTCTGCTAGATGTTGAAGGAAAGCTCCACCAGCATCTTATACTCGGCAGGTAAAAAAGAATAACTGGATCGCACCAAAGAACTTTTAGAGAATCAATATAGCTCCAGAAAAGGTCGTCAAACAGTAGACGCTATCGGCGAGATAGCAAAAATAGCAAAGCGGCTTCCTACTCGAAACGAAGCTGACGGCTGTGGGTACCCTCACAACACTGTATGTCAAAAACGCCTTCAATAGTGCCTCGTGGCAAGTTATCCTTGACAGCCTGCAAAGGAGGAGAATAGATGAGCACCTTATAGATTTGATAGCGTCATATCTCTCGGACCGTGTCTTGATATCCGAAGCTGAAGGCAAAGTAACTGCGAGCAAGGTAAACATTGCTGTTCCGCAAGACTTGGTTTTGGGAAATGAAACTGCAGATAGCGCCTGAAATAACGGAGGAAATATTCCTGACAACTAAGACAAAGGTTGGTCCTATCAGCTCCAAAGTCCAAGGCGTTGAAATATTTCCTCAAAACCCCCCAAAGCAACTGGCAGTGTGGTGCATTCAAAACGTCATGGGAGTAAGAGTTTGCAGCGGATACCGTACGATTTTCGTCAAAGCTGTAGGAGCGATAGTGGGGGTCAACCCATTGAGCTACTGGCCAAGGAAAGAAAGGAGAGGTACGAGGGTATGGAGCCGAAGAATAGCGAAGAAAATTCGATTGGAAATTGGCAGAAAAAGTGGACGAATGGAAAGTATGGGCGCTGGACCTGCACACTGATTCCGAAATCAGAGCTTGGGTACAGCGTAAACACGGCGAAATGAACTACTACCTGTCGCAGGCAATCTCAGGCTATGGCTGCTTTATGGCAAACCTTCATAAAAGGAACATGTGGAAAACCGACAAATGCCACTATTGTGATGAAACCGATGACGCACACCATACATTACCCTATGCAGAAGGTGAAAGGAAGCCAGAAAGGACTTCGAAAACAAGAAAAGTAAAAAATTTACGCCAGAAAATATGATGACGAAACTTTTGGAATCGACCGATGGGTCACACGAGATGCAATAGGAAAAATAATTGGAACGAAGGAGAAAGAGCAAACAGAACTCGGACAAGAGTAAATAAGAAAAGACAGCACTTACACTGAAGTGATGCTAACGCGGTTTCCGGTGCGGAGCGTGAGCGAGGAGAGGATTCGGGTTAAGTGGGTATTGTCGTTTTTCAGGTTGAGTCCCACACTCTGTGCGTGATGAATTTGCGCATACCTCTGTGAAGAATAATATTATCGTTAATTTTGAACTATTTTTAATTAATAATTATCCTAATTCTTAATGAGAATGAATCTACACATTGATTCAAATAGATTTTTCATTATTGCGAGGCTTATCAGTTATCATTTTAAATTCAAGTAATTCGAAGTTCAATCCTGCACGGAATTATTCGTTAAAAGTTTGCCAGGAGGACGTTACGTCTTTCGGGAAGGGAAAATGACTTCAAACGAACAAACAAGTCCATAACCTCTTCTGTAATCCTCAAATATGCAAACTGCTTATTCTGAAGACACCTCAGCTAGCCCAACACAGAGAGGAGGGAGGGGGTGAGTGCGGAGAAATCTGAGCAAGAAAGAACAACACTGAAATAAGAAATTCTAAGTATCACGGATTAAGAATAAGAAATCATTTATTCGAACAATGATACTGCACATATTATTTCCAATCCCGTGAAAGCAAATAAAATAAGAATAAGATTATCACTCCCGAGGACATATCAAATCATGAACTTATTTAGAGTCATTCTCATAATGACGTGTGTCAGAACATTTTCTGACTTTCCTAGAATGGTGCACTCACCTATGAGGTTTATCAATAGTGTCGCCATTCTTTTGGGCTCACGTCTTAGTTTCCATGACATACTCCAAGTCATTATAGGTCAATAAGTTTCTCTGGACCAGCTTGTTGATTGTAATTAGCAGAGACTGATTTTCTATCTACCGATTCTCGAAGGAAACTGGCTAATTTACTAATCTCTCGAACTTTTGATCTTAAGTCGTTGTGGAAATGATAGAAACTCTCCAATAAAAAGAAACATTTGGTTTTTGTTCTTACTAGAATCTGTAGATGGAGCAGTTTGAATTTCATCATTAATGACTTAGGATGCAATGATCTCTTTTTGCTTTTCTAGTAATTTTTTACAAAATTCAGCCTTTAGTAACGAGCATTACTATCCTTTACATTAGAGTGCTTAGTTAGTTTTGAATTTTTTTAACCATAGGACCCATTTTGAAAGGTGATTTCTGTATTCGAATTCTCTGACGCTATTTATGATTTTGCAGCGTAAGAATTACCCATCTATTTACCTGTTAGGCATGTGTAGCAATTGCACACGTCGCAAGATGTAATTGTCGATGCATCACGTGCTCGCGTACTTCTTGGAAGTGGGATATTTTCATAGTCAGGAACATATGTAGTGGCCTTCTAGTTATACCTCTTGCATGTTTCAATAAAGTAAGACCGCATGTTTTATAGATGCTTACTGGAAATCTTTCATCATTCAGATTGTAACTTTTACTGATTAACTTTACGAATATAATTTTTTTTTTCCGCATGATCTACAAACTTTCTTTCTGTTTTTTTGATGAGAACACACGTCAGTGGGCATTTTCAACAATATTAAATACACTCACTGTCACTGGCTGATATAATTCATAAATAGTAGGGAAGAAAAAAATATCATACAGCAAATCATTATAGATATAGTAGAAACGTGTAAACTGCGAAGCGGACACTGCATATATGAATCTATAAGAAATCATAAGCAAAGATGCTATTTATTGTGGCAAAAGCAGCAGAAGGAAACATAAACAACAGATTTCACAACTTACAGCACCCGATCCGAGTGTTTCCGAGACATTTGTGCAAGCAAGTCGAACTTTCACTAATGCTCAAACAGGTCACATATATCCTATGTCTGTTAATCAACGCTAATCAACTGTCACCGTGAAGCACGGATATATTATGAAATTTACCATGCAAATCTTCTTTCTTGAATTTAAAGATAAGGGATCAGGTTCGATTTTGTGGGAGAAATTTTTGAATAACTGGAGGTGTCAGGAAAATATCCCACGTCGCAGTTCAATGCTTCAAGCTAGGGAACCTCTCCAGCTCTACCTAAACACTGCTATCACTTCGAATGAAAATTTGAAACTGTCGGACGAGCGTCTCCCCGGAAGGTTTATACTTCATATTTCTTATTTTGTAAGTTTTCTATCACGTCGTGGAACAGTTTCTATTTGGCTTCACCATGTTTGGCATTCTTTCCATATATAATTTAAGTAAAAATAAGACACATAACCTCAATTCTATCATTTATTTGTATTCTGAAAGAGCCTGTCAATATCCGTGATCGCTCCCACCGCGCTCAATTCGGGAGGCATAGAGATTTGATTCGTTCCCGTCAAACCGTCATTATTCTTGACCACGGAACCAATTTTTCGATCTCCTGGAGGTGGCGAGAAAGATCGTCGCGATCATGTGGAGCCAAGAAGGAGAGCAACGGGGATATGATGTAATGAAACGCGTTGAAGTTGAGCGATTCGAAAAGTCGCTTTAACCTCTCTTGCTCCCGTGGCGACAGCGAACTGACGTTTCTCTTGTTGTCATCACTTCAGGGATCCTGTTGAGAACTACCCATATATCTACAATATCGCGCGACGATATGCTCCTCGCGAAATTATTGTTCCGTGAACGCGAAAGTAATTTTACCCTTTGCTTTGAGGACCCCATTTCTCGGTCCCGGCCCGAAACCGCCGTGCAGCTTCGCTCCTGGCGCTCACTAGAAATAAAAGCAGGCGCGGAACACCTTAATTAATATGGATCCGTTTAACACCATAAGAAGGGAGCCGGCAATCGACACTGCAGTCAGAGCTGGAGGATAAGTTGCCTCACTAGCTGACGTACGAGTGCTAATTGCAGGCCGTGAACGGCTCTATATGTGCCACTCCCTACTCTTGGCTGCCTGGTGGTCCCTGGCGGTGTTAGGCGGTGCCCACTATGGGCTGTTCTGGCCCACGTGGTTCTGCACATCCACTCTGAGTGGCGCTCGGTTCACGCGTTCAATGCTGCCTGACCCGAGGCCCGTGCGCCGATCCTGTCAAAGATTTAGGCCTTGTGAGCAAAACAAGCGGTTACAATAAGGATTAAAATATTGTAATATTACAAACTCTCATAATCCAAATGTCTACATCTTCAGATAACTTTACAAAATACGTACTCGGTTCTTTGAAAAACTAGAAAGCATGAATAGAACCTCGAGCTACACGCAAAAACACGATGGCGTCCTCCCGATGGCAAGTCTCAAAAAAGGGCATAACGTATGTTTTTTCCCCTACGAATTTCCTGATTTTAGAGTCAAAAAATGAAACCGCTTGTTCTTGAATACTCTGCGTCACCAGTAATAAGGAATTTTAGTATGAACTCAGACTTTGTTATCACAATCGAATCCAATTCAGATTTCAAACGAAGGGAGAAAATTTGAAGGATGGGATGTGGAAAACATGAAGGGCTCTTATAGGTTTCGGCTTTCACAGAAGAAGAGAAGGTGCGAATTGTTTGGAAGAGGGCATGCAAGGGTGGAACACTGTTTGGCAGAATGCGAAGAGATGGAAAGGAGTGGAATCAGCAATAGAATGATACTGCATGAAACAAGAGGAGGAAAGGGCGATTGCAAGAGCAAAGGAGGTGTTGGATAAGATGAAGATGAGGAGAAGGAAGGAGGAGCATGGATGGAGAAGGATATATATGTAGGAAGGAGGGGAAATAGAAGTAAGGTAATGTCAATTTTGCAAGGAACGTTCATCTATCTAACCAAACGTCAGGTAGAAAATTGGGAAGCCGTTGCATGAGAAGCTCTTCTACTTCTATCAAAGATTATTTGCAGATTTACTGTGAATAGTGAGAGAAGTTTTCAAGTGTCATGATATATCATAAAATTTGTGTGATCCTTCACATAATTGTGGCAATAATTAAAACGACGTTCAATGGGAATGAAACATGTATGTATTTGTTATCAGATGTGGATTCTTCTATGAATATTCCTTTTTCTTACACAATAAGTCAAAAAGTTCCGTTTTGAGATAACAAATAAAATGATGATCTAAATTTCGATTCTCTTCATCGATTCAATGGTTCCGATATACGTGTGATGTTCGAGGGTATAAATACTCTACTTTATAATCAGAAGATATTGAGTAGCGGACACCTACTCGAATTTCCCTTATTTCAATTCTAGTCAATAAGCTTACCTTGCCACTTCCCATGTTCGCTTTAACTCGTTTTGTAGCGTGACAATTTTTTATATAGATTCCAGCCAGCGTATTATAGGTCTCTAATATTGCAAACACGTCACCATTAGATGTGGATAATACGATTTGTTCTAAGCCTGCCAAAGACAAAAACCTAGTTCTTTCTGATCTTAGTTTAACTGGTGAATTAACAGGGAAAAAGTATCTATGAAGTTCGAAAACACGGTTTGTATTCACAAGGCATCTCATTCTAATGACAGTAAGAAATTCAAGTCTACATCCTAAACCGTCGGGAGAGGGAAGGGTGATGGGAGGAACTATTATCCCAGTAGGACGAACCTCAGTGATCGTTAACGTGGCAAGCGGAGTGCTTGCAGGAAGACGTATTGCAGAAGGAGACCGGGACCTTTCACGGAAAAATGATTCAGCGGAAGGTAGTGACCTCTCATCAGAATAGTTTGTGCCAACAGAAAGAGTAGATCTGCTTCGAGGAAAATGAGGAATAGGTTCACCATTGGGTAAACAGTCGAACTGCCAACTCAATTCTGCAACAAGAAATATAATGTTTCAGCCATCATGTAAACACTTGTACTGCGGCATGAACTCTGCAGTTAGAAATAGCATGCTACAAGAATATCAACATAATCACAAGATTTCCGAAATCTACTCTAAATTATATGTGAGGTTGAGCGACATTAATTATTTACCTAATAAAAGCAAGGGATTGTGAATATATTGAATGGCTCATGTACAACCGGTCATTGGAAAATTAAAATCAATAAAGTCATAAATAAACACGAACAAAGGCATACTACACATACGAAGATACATTCAGAAATCTAAAAATCGCTTAGCAAGAGAGATTTTGGTACAAAATATATATAGCATATGATAAACAAAGATCTCAAAATGAACAATCGAATGAATCAGTATATAATAGAAATGTAAGGTTCTTACTTGTTGAGATATTGCACATTAAAATGTCCTTCAAAGTCACTAGGTGATGTCAAAAATTTAGAAAGGAAATCATGCGCTTCATGATCGGATTTCGACAACATAGTACTTTAAAAATAAATAGCGTTACGACAGCAGCGGAGAGAATACTTAATGCCGAAACCGGTGCTCCTGGAGATCGGTGGAATAGCAAATATGTAACCTGATTCTCAATGATGTATATAATGTTGTAGATTTGTGGTGACGAAAATTGATTCGGTTATGAAATTGTATGGCTTCGAGATCTCCAATCAGGATTGCATTCATTAGATGCACAGATTTATTTGCTAAATTTCCCTCACTACGGCGTGCTTGTACTGCCAAAAATACTTTGGAGTTCAAAATCAGCTTTGTTTTTGTTAAATGCCGACATATTCTGGTAATTAGGAGAATATTTCCTACTATGAATTAACAGCAGACCAAAACAAAATTTCAGTACGGACGAATACAAAAAGGCTCGAAGCTACACAAACATCATAATAAATTTCTTCGCACAAACGATTGCAAAATACCGTTTCGTGTCCACGGCCAGTACGTGAAGTGTGTCATGAAGCTTTGCCTTTAGAGCATCAATTAAATGATCAAAATGAACGAGATCCTGATTATGCCTACTTTTATAATCTTGCTATTGAAAATCGCTTGCCCTACTACCCGCATTTCCTTGAAAATGGGAATCGCTGATAGGCGCATGACCGATATCTAATATCTGTCCAATCGTCGCGAGAATCATTATTCTCCAATTCGTGAATCATTTATGTGGTTGGATCAAATCTGTCAACCCGCATTTTCCCATAAGCGCAAACATTTGAAATCGAAACATCTAACTTGAAAAATAAAATTTTTGAAATTTTCCCAATCTTCGAAGCCAAGCACTCTCAAAACTTCATCAATGATCTTCTGTTATAGAAATTTTTCTATCCTACCAAAATTTACATATCAATGCATGGAAAAATAACGATTACTTCTGACAGTGTGTGAATGTTTATAAGAATCATGAAAAGTTAATTAATAGATGATACTGAATATTCTCGGAGCGAAAATTGTAATTATCTTATAATGATGCTCACGTTAGAAAACGTATGGTTAAAATATCGTTAACTCATTGTTTTAAAAGTTAAGAAATGATCTCGAAAGTTAGCTCGAGTTGATTTCAGAA
The DNA here is from genome assembly GCA_011762715.2 of Neuroterus valhalla. Lineage (NCBI taxonomy): Eukaryota > Metazoa > Arthropoda > Insecta > Hymenoptera > Cynipidae > Neuroterus > Neuroterus valhalla. Next base: position 2,639 of record WSXT02212258.1, on the reverse strand, counting down.
CTCTCATATGTGGGGATATTAACAAGAAGATGGATTTGGCATTGGAAATATTACGGGATTCTCATTACATTCACGGTCAGAATTTTTCCATTGAAGGTAAAAGAACGATGAATTATCTCTTTGTTAACATTTGTAATATTTTTGTGAGGGATTTCACTTCTTTTTTCATTATTATCTCATATTAATTTTACTATTTTTAAATTGAATAAAACCTGGGAATGATGGCGATTGTCCCTGTACCTCTGGTTTTGCACTAGGTGCCCAAAATGAGAATCTACCGGAAGTTCAATACAAATTGTTAACCAAAGTGACAAACTTTTTGTAGAATATCGTTCTGGGCACCTAGTGCAAAGGTAATTTGCACGGGGACCATCGTCATCACTATCGCGGATAATGGTGGTCAGTCTGGATATCAATTTGTAGAAAACTTCTTGTAGAATATTATTTTGGAAACCTAGTGCCAAGCCATTTGCACGGGGACCATCGTCATCATTCTCGAGGATAATGTTCGTCACTGTGGATATCAATTTGGAGAAAACTTCCTGTAGAATATAATTTTCGACACCTAGTGCAAAGCCGTTTGCACGGAGACCATCGTCATCACTTTCAGGGGTGATTTCCGTCACTTTGGATATCAATTTGTAGAAAACTTCCTAAAGAATATCATTTTGGACACCTAGTGCAAAGCCATTTGCACGTTGACCATCCTCATCATTCTTGAGGGTAATTTTCGTCACTTTGGATATTAATTTGTAGAAAACTTCCTGTAGAATATCATTTTTGACACCTTGTGCAAAGGCATTTGCACGTTGACCATCGTTATCATTCTCGAGGGTAATGTTCGTCACTTTGGATATCAATTTGTAGAAAACTTCCTGAAGAATATCATTTTGGACACCTAGTGTAAAGCCATTTACACTTTGTCTATCGCCATCACTTTCTGTGGTAATTTTGGTTACTGTGGATATCAATTTGTGAAAACTTCCTGCAGAATATTATTTTGGACACCAAGTGCAAAGCGATTTGCACGTTGACCATCGTCATCATTCTCGAAGATAATGTTCGTCACTGTGGATATTAATTTGTAGAAAACTTCCTGTAGAATATCATTTTGACACCTTGTGCAAAGGCATTTGCACAGGGACCATCGTCATCACTTTTAGGTGTGATTTTCGTCACTTTGGATTTCAATTTGTAGTTTTTGTAAAATATCATTTTGTACACCTAGTGCAAAGCCATTTGTACAGGGACCATCGTCATCACTCTCGAGGGTAATTTGGTTAGTCTGGATATCAATTTGTAGAAAACTTTCTGAAGAATATCATTTTGGACACCTAGTGCAAAGCCATTTGCACTTTGACCATCGTCATCATTCTCGAGGGTAATGTTTGTCACTGTGGATATCAATTTGTAGAAAACTTCCTGTAGAATATGATTTTTGACACCTGGTGCAAAGCCATTTGCACGGGGACCATCGTCATCACTTTCAGGGGTGATTTTCGTCACTTTGGATATCAATTTGTAGAAAACTTCCTGTAGAATATCATTTTGGACACCTAGTGCAAAGCCATTTGCACGTAAAAAATGTTGAGCCTCTTTAATTTGATTCAAGAAATAAGTTTTTAAATCCTCTCTGTTTGACTTGAAGTTCTTAGCTAGCCGATTGGATTCTATTTTGACCCTAACGGGTACTGAATACAATGCTATCAAAAACCTTGTTTTGGACACTGCATGATTAACAATTGATTCGAATCTCATTAGTAGGTTCAGCGTCAATATTATTAGCCCACAGGCCATCTCCAAAAGTTTAAATTTATGAATTCTCAGCATTTGCATCAGTCGCTGGCACGCGATCACTGTTCTGCTGCTTTTAGTGTCTTTCGACCCATATTCTCAAAAAAACACTGTTTATTCTCAAACATTTTGACGGTTGAATCTCTCTGTACTGTATAAATGTCAACAAAACTCAGACGATCACGTATAGTTTATTAAGACCTCGCAACAAATCACCGCTTTATGACCTTGTTTTCACTGGAGATTGGAAAATCATGTATTTATTATTCGTGACCTTTTCAAATCGCTTAAGTTTGCTTTACGGAAATCATAAATCAGATTTGTTTTCCCTGTATTTAGTTACCGGGCAACTGTTCGAGTCCAAATGTTCGGGCGCGAAAAATGTTGCACTTACTTTCTTGTAAGTGTTACATTATTATAGATGATTCCATCAAAAATGATTTTTTTTTGAGTGAATAGGATCCAAAAGGATGATGAAAGATTTTACCAAATTAGTGGGAAAAAACCCAACGAATGATTCCAAGATCTGGATAGATAAAAGATAGTGACAAGCGTCTACGAAGGCTTACAGACAAGTGTTATTTATTATCAAGTTCATCTAACGATTCGAAACATAATAGTCCGCTTATCAGATAATATCAGTTAAATAGAATAAATAGAGTTTGACAGCGATGTGTGGAACATTGTAGTGTGAGTCCTCTCATAAAAAACAATAATCTGGATCTCAATTTAAATAATGTGGTGAAAAACTGAACAGACACCTTCATTATTAAATGATTAAATATATTAAAATCATTTTTTGTTGTGGGATCTTAGCTGATATATTAAACAATATATTTTATTCA
>WSXT02212257.1:14479-50213 GCA_011762715.2 Neuroterus valhalla | reverse complement strand
TTCAACTATTTTGTTGAATCACCTATTATATTTTTTGGTGGAAAAAAAGCAACTACATATTTTGTCAAAAATCATCTTTACGGTTGAAAATTTAACTATTTAGATTATTGTTGAACTCTTTTGTTGAAAATCCATTTTTTTAAATTCATCATTTTGTTGAAGCTTTCACCATTTCTCTGGAACCTTGTTTCTTCTGTTAAAAAATTATTTTTCTCAAATGTGAAGGTAACTGTTTCTTTTTTTGTTGAAAATAGATGCTTTGAATTCAGCATTCTTCTTTTCTAGTTGAAAATTATTCGTTTTTGGTAGAAAGATAATCTTCCTTGTTTAAAATCCATCTCTTTGGATTGGAAATGCAAATGTTCGGTTTAAAATTGATCTTTTTCGGTTCAATTCGACTGTTTTATATTAAAATATTTTTGTGTTAAAATATCAACTAGTACATGTTTCGTTCAGAATTCATCTTCTCGGTTATAAACTAGAATTTTTTAAATAGAGAATTAACTATTTAAACTAATGATTGAACTATTCCATTTCCATTTGTTTCAGCTGAAAATTGAAATTTTTGGTTGCTAATTTATCCATTTTGGTTGTAGATTCAACGATTAAAAAAAAATGTAATTTCTAATCGGTAGGAAATTCATTTTTCTGGTAAAAAATTTGCCAAGCTCGCAAAACCAATTCCCGTTTGATCACTGAATTAATTAAATTCCCGGTCATTTCTCGGCGTTTTCCAGGTCAATAAAATCCCCGGTTTCCCGATCAAGTCGCCACCCTGATAATAAAATCAGTATTTACACTGGTCAGAAGTTCAACAAACGGAGCAACAAAAACTTTTTTCCTGCGTGTAATAAGTTGTGTAAATAAAAAAATAAAAATTGGTGATATCTTTGTCTCTTCTGAATTCGGCATAGAGTTTCCCAGACCTTAAATTTGATTTTGTACCACCTTTTTGAGTGTGAGAAGAACGCTCGCTCGGAGGAGAGAAAGACGAAAGGAGAACCTACTTTTCCGGCAAAGTGAAGTAGGCAGAAACGAGTTTCGGTGGCTTGTCTATCGGCCTGGGTCCATTTGCGAAATTATATATCTTTCGACCAAGAGTCAAGAGTGTATGGCAATCGCTCCGAGAGTAGAAGTGATGTAGCACAATGGAAACGCGTTTCTGCCTTTTCTCTCACCCTTTGCCTCACACTTCTACTTCTTTTTTCACGACTACGTTTTTGTCATTGCTTTCGCTTGCATATGTCTTAATTTTCCAGAAAGACTTTTTTTCACCCACCAACCCAGTGGCTTTACTGTACTAAAATTTCTGCTAAGAAAGAGATAATATATATTTCTCAATTAATTTTCTCTCAAAAGATAAGCTACTGAAAAGTAGAGCATTTTACCCAGAAAAAGTTTGAACACAGAAGTGGTTATTCCGTGTCCACGAGTTACACGTATTTTCAGGAGCTATTGGTCTTTTTTGTCTCCTCCCGCGCGCTTCTTCTCGTTTTGACTACAAAGAATAAATTTGTTTCTGTATTGAAGATCAAGTTTTCTACTTCTTATGAGTATCTTATATTTTTTTCTTTCTTAAAAAATAATTTCAATCAATAAGGATGTGGATAAAGGATGGGATCTGTGGAACGGGTCAATAACCACTCCTCGTCAACTTTTTCAGTAAAGTAATTTTATTTTCTTAATCTCATCTCCTCGCCTTCCTCCATATTTATACGCACACGACATTTCAACATTCGGTCTCACACTCACTCGATATTTACAAGACACAGAATGGTACGACCTTGTCATAAATTGACAAGGCTTTAACAATAATAAATAATAATACTAAGGGAAAATAATAATAATAATAATAATCTTCTGCGGTGTCGACTTTTTACAACATAGAAACTTGTACCTCTTTTGTTCGCGGACTAACTCTAGGCAGGACCGTTGCCAAAATTCTCTATTTAATTCAAGAAATACTTTTACTTCCAAAACAGAAACTTTCGAAACAGAAACTTTTTAACCGGAAATAATTCTGCCAACGGTCCTGGTTTGTATAATAATCGGCATTACTCGCTTGCCATTTTTGTTCTTTCTACTATTTACAATACTCTATCAATTATTTACAACCCTTAAATTTTTGCTATTCAATCACCGTGACCTCGCAAAGAAGGCCCCTTCAATTCACCCATGAAAGTTAACCTTTCGAACAAAATTAGCATCAAAAAATCAGCATCAGGCAAATATTTGTTTTTTTAAATCGAAAGTCTTGCGTCAGCACGGCAATGAATTACAAAATAAATACTGACTAGTCCTCCTGTGAGCCTTAGTTGTACCAACTGGAAGATATTGAAAAAAAGTCTTCAGTCGACACTTCTCCCTCGAAGGGAATTATCGCGGGAATGTAAGATTGTCTCGAAAAAACGCCGCGATCTCGATATGTACGATATAATTACACCTTTCCTCCTCATCTCTTTATAATAATCTCGAATTTTAGACAGGATTGTCCAACAGAATAGGCAAGACGCAACTCCTGAACTGGATACAATCAGCAATCAGCCAGCTAGCGAGGAAAGTTCTACTCGGTCTGAATATGTGTTAGCTTGAGAGCGAGTGCAAGTTCAGCTGATTCGCTATTGGCCCAGATATAAGGTACTCTATTCGGAAGTGAACGCTGCGACACAAAAGATCAGGACAACCCCTCAATCTCAGAACAGATAAGGTTAAAAATATCCTACCAATTCATCAAAATTACTCCAAAAAATTTAGGATATTCTTAGCCTCTACTTTACTACTAAATATGAAATGGCTTTTCTCTCATTGATCCGAAACAGATTAATTTGAATTTAGGTATTAATATCAGTAATTGAGTATCGCTGCTCACTGTTTGCACAACGAAATGCATTTTGAGCTTGCGGATTCCATAGAATGCTATTGATCCAACCACGCTGTCGTTTAAGGGACAACTGAATTTCAGTTGATACCCGTTGGCTATAAAGTAATCAAACTGCAGAGGGGTTGGAGCAGCGGAGTAATTAGGAGCGATTTGGAATGCGTCGATTCATCATCCTTCAGACGAAATTTGCACCATGTTACTCAGAATCTTGAGATGATTCAGATTCTCAAAAGATCAGAAATTCAGAATCGAGACATTCCGGAATCGATTCGGCTCATCCAATTACCGATACACTAAAGAGTTTGACTCTGCAAATAATAAATTGACTCTGAATTATAATTCTCTTGTTTCTCTTATTTCTTGTTAAACAAGTCATCCTAGGTAGGAAGTTTGACGGCTCTGGGTCACGTGTCCCGAATGTCGAGATAGATTTCCTCAGGTCTGTTGAGGAGGTCGTGGATATGCTGCATCGTGCAAAGAGGACAAACCTCCTCCTCAGTGCCGTCAGTCGCAATTCTTCTCGCAGAGCCGGGAACTCGCCTATAAACCGGATCTATGAACGAGTAGCCCTCGGAGTCTACCAACTCGGATCTGGCGTTCGAAACAAGCCTCTGAAGAGCTCTGTTGGCTCGGAGAGGATGTCTCCTGACGTCTAGCTCAGGATCTTTAAAGTCTATGTACGAATAGCCTTCAGAGTCGACGGAGGGTCTTCGAACTATCCTATGAACCGGCGACGCAGGGATCGGAGTCTGAAGTCTAGGTCTGTGAGTGGGAGTGATAGGCACTCCGGAATTTTGCGCAGGAACACTGCCACCAGCATCAGCCAGGCCGAGGTACACTTCTGGAACAGAAGGGACCTGCTCCGGGCTGATCAGGAGACTCTGATCGTTTTGGCTAATCAGACTGGTCTGACTAGTGATCAGGGCATTTTGACTGGCCAGCAGAAGGTGACTGTTCTCCAGGGCGGGAGAGGTACTGCTACTTGGGGCCTGGGAGGCTATCGAGAGAGGAACCCCTTGGGACTTGGCAAGAAGGGCTCGCGGGGTTCTGTACCCGCCTAGAACTGCCCTGGAGGGTTTATCGGCAACTCGCAGAATTGACCTGGGATCTCGGTAGTCGAGATAGTCGAGGTGGTGCGGCACAGGTGCGCGAGGCGGATGTCGTGGAGGTAGTAGTGGTAGTTGTGGTGGTGGTTGTAGATGTTGTTGTTGCTGTCGGTGATCGAGATTTGTGGCTCGTACCTCGATCGTTGGCTGATTCGGACGGTGGCCCTGATGATGATTGTGCAGCTGCGAGTGAGGCACTGTGTCAGGCAGGTCCTCGTAGAGAACTGCGCTGCCAAGATTACCTGTGCCAGGATGTCCTCCGCCATCTGGAAGCCTTCCACGAGCTGCAGCAGCGGCAGCAGCTCCCGCTGCACTCTTGCAGGGAAGCAGGTTCTGCACTTTCCTCTTATGTCTGTAACAGAAGAAAAGAATCATTTAATATTTTGCAGGATTGTTTAAAGAGGATTTAGGTTTGAGCATATATCTAAGGAGACAATTAAAGCCTTGTGGAACTAGAATGAAGAGAATTGTAGTTTCTAGAAAATTGACACTTTCAGCTCGTGTTGGGAAAAGTTTGTTCGGGAGGTACAAAACGATCAAAGTTTACCTAGAGAAAGCAAACTTCTGGCATCGTTTGCTTGCATAAACAATTCGAATGAACGCCAAATACTTCGCGAACCCGGTTGCGAAGTGGAATATCAACAGAGATTTTGCTTTAGTAGTCTTGAAAAGGAATGGAAAAGAAGGAAGGGTTTGCTTTTTTGAAGAGCAGATCAAGGTTTCCAATAGGGAGATAAATTTAGGGAGCAACCTCGATCGTAATTATCACTAGAGTAAGAAATCCCATTCTATATAATTGGTACCTGTGCATGTCTGGGAAATCTCTCACGGTCCGTTTCTGGTTTCCCTGCAACCACTCGTCCGTTTTTTGCAACTCGAAACCCGAGTGAATCGAGTGTGAAAAATATATCGTCAAGCTTTCCAATTTGAGTAGTGCTGGTGGAGAAGGAAATCTCGTTTGCAGATATTTTTAGAGTAGGCGATCATTTGATTCAGAGGAAGAGAACGAGAAGTGACAAACAATCGAAAACCACTTCAGTGGTGTGCAATTAACTTGTACCGCTGGGATGCATAATATGAAGCTTCGATTCACCCCCGTCAATCTCGCTCCGCGAAGCAGTTTCTCTCCAAGTTTTAATTATCTAATTATCTCTCCCAGTTCTAAAATATTTGCTTCTGCAATTAAACCGACAGAGGTTACGAGGCTGACATTTAATGAGCAAAATATTCAGACTGAGATTATTTACTCGAATCATTTGGGAAACCCGGAAAATTTCTTGAAGATAGACAATTCAAATTTATCCATTTGATGGAATCAGGTGCCTTTCTGTCTTCAGCCCATGTCTTCGCTCTTCATCAACCAGGAATTTTTTCCAAATCGCTAGCAGCGATCTGATTACACTAGCCGGAATTGATCCGATTTGGGACTTTTATGTTGATGAGAAACGCGATCCTCAAGACACTGGTTCAGACCTCTAGATTTCAAGGTCTTCCAGTTCATTATATCTTCTCTCTCCTTTAATTACTTGAGTATAATATCAAATCTTTCAAAAGCAATAGAATCCTTTCTTGGATGAGGAGTGCAGACTCACGCTACTTACCGAGTGGCTGACACCTCATCACCGACTGAATGCGAGCATAACACTTCGGGAGTGTTAACTTCGCCTCGTCATGGCGTATCGTTAACGCACCATTGTCCCAACTGCCGAGTCCTTTATTCAAAATGTTTCTTTTTTTTTAATACGATATGAGACCTATAGTGACCACATCTTTTCGTCCCGAGACAATCAGAGTTTCGAAACCGAGAGAATAGAAACCTAGAGACTAGGAACAGAGAGACTTGGAACCGAGAGGCAGACCATTTTTGAGCAACATTTAATATCCCACCTTTGGATTAATGCCTGGGTAATTATTTTTTGTCCAGTTGGTTCACCTTGAAAGACGGTGGCAGTTGACCAGTCTCCCAGGGCTCGTTAACAATGTGTTCTTTCTGCTCTGTGAAGTGCCACTCTACAAACGCGATCAAGTTGCGGACGTGTTCTGCCACGAAGGTTTGCAGTCAGCATCTCGAGAGGTGCAGCAGAGGCGCCTTTGAAGATCGTTACCGCCAGTTCCACAGGACGTTTTCAGCCTCTTCACTGGACAGGTTGTTTCTCGTTCCGGCCTACGGACTGTCGGCACCTCACCTCTGACCCCACCATGTTACCGCGTCTTGTTTCTACCACTTGTACTATCCCAGTGAGAAAATAATTCCTAAGACAAGGGTCAATAAACTCTAATCCCGGGAAGGATGAGTGCATACTTTTACTAGGATCTTATAACAAGTTTTTTCTAGAGACAACAAAGGAATTCGGCATCAACTCCTGATTAACTCGAAAGGGCGTTAGATGATACTGAATTAAGGTTACTGTCCAGCAACAGAAAAGACAAGATAAAGATGATGAACTTCTGAAGAATCCGGGAGGGTTACTTCCGTCCGCTACTCAAGTAATCCTCCTCGATATCGTAATGATTTTTCATCAAGTTCGTACTCGAACTTTGCTCAGACTCGGACTCCTAATGGATTTCATTTAGACACCGTTTCTTTGCTGATGGTACTAGAGATTCTGCTGAATGTATAGTCGGCACGGGATATTTTGTAGCTACGAGGAGGATGGAGGACCAGAAACGAGACAGAAAGAGCAGAGGACTCATATAGCTGAGCGAGCCTTGAATAGGTCATTTAAGCTGAGCTTTTAACTCCGGCTAATTAACTGCACTCTGCATTCCCGGCCCATAGCGACTTTATATTACGCGGAAAGAGAAAAGGAGATCAGAGACAGAGCCAATCGAGTCTAGATCTCTAATTTATGTCTCGACAATTTTTTCACGTTGAGGAGTAAATGTTTGTATGATAAGAAAAATGGGTCAATCGTCAGGGACTCGGTAGAATATATGCAGAGTGTTTTTTTTTCTCTGCTGATTGTGAGTTTTAATTGAATCTGAAGAACGCCATTCGTCAGTCCCGGATTCTATTTGATTCACCACTCGTTAAATATTCAGAGTGCGTTATCCTTCCCCGGATTTATTTCAGCCTAGTCTGTATTACGTGACAGATGGTTGCGGTCTTATGCCTCGAAAGATGAGGAAATTAACTTCACTTTCATTTTAATATCCGTTTCATTTTATTCCTCCAACCGGATACTTTGCACATGAAATGCATAGGCAGACATACTAAATCCGAAAGATCCTTATTCCTCGATCAATGAATCGGGGAGACAATTTCCTACTCAAAGATTACCTTACCTGAGGAAATTAAATGTGTGCATTTCACACGGGATAACTTCCGCTCTTCTTAATCCCCCTCGCCCTCAATCTTTCTTCTCCCTTGAAAATCGCGACTGGTACCGAAGATTGAACTTTTAAAGGATTATACAAAGTGAGCGTCTTATGGATAATTCTTCAGCGATTCTCTTAACTCCTGGCCATGCTTCGACGGAGGCGAACTTTATCGTGCGACATAAAATATTTATCGATCGTGAGAATTAACGCTAAGAAGGTACCTCTCGACGAGGGATGAATAATTGAAATCCCGACTTTGGTACGTGATGAAAAAGAGCGGCTATTCTTTAAACTGCGCAAATCCTATCCCTCCAAGTTTGACTCTCTTAATTTTAGATAAGCTCAGTAAGAGATGAGCAGCCAGCAAGAACTAAATAATCATTTACCTAAGCATAAAGTTAACATTCTTCTTGCATTCAAAAAAGTCTTTCTTGACCATCGAATTTCTTTGTCCCTTTGTTATTCCCACGCTATCCAGACTTCAGTTTCTTATCTACTTCGATATTCGAAGTTTGCTAATGATATTTGCTCGTTAGCTCGAACCAAGTCCACTCTAGCGGCAAACCGCACGAAAGTCAAATATTTCCAGGCAGTATGACGAAGAAATCCCGTAACCGGTGGTAAAACTTCGGGAACATTGTGGAAACCCCTTATTTCGGTGAACCAACGGAATCGGCGAACTGCCGGAAGGTTGTGTTTTTGCTCTGACCCTACCCTCATTGAGCCACCCTTGGAAAAAAGGTACGCGTAAAAATCCACCCTCCTCGAGGGTCGACACCCTCTTCGATTGCCACGCTTAAAAATTACCACTTGCGAACAAACTCAGCCACGCGCGATACTCTTTGACTGTTCACAATTGGCGGCTCAAGTGAACTCAGAAAAAGGCTTGTTGTTGGTATTTATAAATGTTTTCATTTAACGCCTCGTATAACACTAACCTCTACACACAAAATTTTTTCAATTTTCTCTCACAACGTACCTTAATTACTCTCACTAAATCTCTTATAGCAACTTCTATAGCACTGTACTTTCATGCCCTCATCTCCTTTATTACCAGTCCCTTATTTTCAGGAGACGTGCGCCACGTGGCCTTCTTTATCTGTAACCAGTATCTAATTCACTGGAGACACGCGACACGTGCCTTAGTCTCCTCTCTTACCAATTTCTTATTTCCTAGAGACGTGTTGCCTCCTCCCCACTTTTTTTCATTCCCTCCACTCAATTCTCTGATAGTTTCCACCTCATCCTCTGGACCTCTTTCTACCTCGTTCCAATTATTACTTCGTGCAGTATTAATCTAGAGGAACTGGAGCAGAAAATGTTGTAATTGGGAAGGCTATAGATTTTGGGAGTGTCTGTTTGTTTCTCTGTTGAAGTGGAAGAGGAAGTGAGAAAGGGGGCTATGGTGGACGTTAACGAGATGCAAGCCTATGGTTGAGGAGATCCAACCGAGTCTAAACTCGAATTTCCTTCGTACCTCGTCCTCTATCAGCACCACTACGGTATGGTAGTTAGCATAATTCTGTTTATGAAACTCCCTTGGCTTTCGCGCCTCTCTCCCTCGTCATCGCTTGTGCTCCTTCCAATCCCTTGTGCTCCTTCCCATCCCTCATTCTCTTTCTTCCACCCTCGCCTTTCCCGACAAACTAAACGTATTGCTCGCGTGCTTTGAATCCGATTTAATCTCGATGAGAGGTGGGGGTGTATCGCACCGCGTTTCGTCGTTGTCTTCGAAGACGACGTCGAGGAGACTCTTGTTGCATGAAAATCAGTTCATAGCAAAAAGCCTTGGTGTTCCCTTTGAAAGCAACGGCCACGAAAAGTGTGATAAAGAGACTTTATTACCCTCTTTTCCTACTCATTCGTTATGAAAAAAGAGGATTCCTCTTTTAGGCCAGAAGGCAAGTTGCGGAGAAACAGTTTGCTCTCTGAGTGATATGATTCGTAACAGTATTCAAGAGAGCATTATCACAACTAGGTTCCAAATCCGCACTAAGGCAGTAACACGCGGAATTAGGCATTCTATTGTACACGTTCTACATACGACTTTAGTCGGGTGTCAGGTAAAGCCAAATCCGACAGAACTCGGCTTTGTATTTTCAAGTTTACTCGCACGTAGGAGTTTCGTAAGCTTCTCGAAACTACAAATTTTGCATATCAATGCGCCCGGGTAACAACACCCTGTCAACTCGATAAACGACTCCATCCCCACACCAAACAACGGCGTCGAAACTCTATTACAGCGCCATCTTCCTTCCGGACTATTCAGGCCTGGGTACCCTTCAATGAACCGCATCACTGGAATTCTATCACTCATTGTTATTAACACCTCGAATGGTATTGTAGTAATTCGCAATTATAAACCAAATCGAAATGATTTTGCTACAAGGAGATGGATATATCCTCTAAGTCAGTGGAGTTGGAAGACTCTTTTCTCTGCGATGAGAATCCTTGCTGTGTCTCGGCTGAGTAGATCCTAGGATCTATCTAGGATCAACCTTCAGAAGCACCTGCTCCAACTTTTTGGACATGAAATGTTGTCTTTAAGTGCCCCGGAGCAATGAATCATCGAAATCTCCTAAGGCTCCTCTAAGCTTCAGTATTTCCATTAGCGTCCTCGAGGGAGTTACGACGCACCTGGTACGCGATCGGTAAGTACTTATGAGACACTTTCCATCCAATTGCACCCGATAAGACGATAATTTGTGATAGTAACTATTTAATGCTCTTGCACATAAGCACATTTCTTGAAGTGGCTTGAGGGGACCACCAGGTGGAATACCAGGTGGTCTCTGTGATCCCAACATCCCCTGGAGTGTGGTCAACATATCCGATGCAACATAACTGGCGAATTTCTGCATTACACTCTGAATACAGCCAAATTAATTACCTCACTCTCCACAATATCCCTGCTTGCTTAACCCAACCATTTCCTCCTTTTTTGGGTTAAGCAGGGATCTAATTAACATCATGTCTTAACATCCTCCTGGAATGATTTACCCGAGAGTGATTAACACGGAATGCAATAGCAGTTGCAGGAATTGCGGTTGCATCAGCAGCTATATGTCGGAGACAATGACGATGACGTAATTATGGCCGGTTAGGGTAATATCGCGACATTGCGACTACAATGGTATGCCGGGGTTAGACGGACACCGAACCTATATTTCACACGAAATAGAATTAGAGTAGCTCATATACGCTGCTCGCATTACTCTCTACAGCTTTCATTATCCTTCGCCTTCGATTCCCTTCCTAGGTGCGACCGTTACGAATTAGGGCGGCACCTTGTTAATTGAATTGAATTGGCAGAGCGCCGGACGTGACCGTGATTTGCTTCAACCGTCCAGATTCCCCTAATGTTTCCAAGAGAGAAAGAGAGAGAGAGAGAAAATTGAATCCGCGGATTTAAAAGTAACCGGATCAGTTATAGTGATCCGCAAAAAGCTCTAAAGGGTTAAAAGATTTCAGGATCAGCCTCTTCTATGGGAATTAATTATCCCTGACATCTGCGGATGCCCAGCATAATAGTGTCTAGGGAAAACTATATAGTTTCAGACAAAACCTGGCCAAGGTCGCGAAATGACAAACTGACTGCTGATGACAAACTGTCATCAGCAATTATAACCGATTCAGACATCCATGGGTTATATTATCCATATGATGGACATTTGTGCCTCTCTGTCTCTTTCATATATCGTTGAAAACCAGGGGGCATGATTCATTCCTCGCTATCGCCATTGAACCCTAGCATCCCGATTATTGAACCAATATAATTCGATGCACTGCCTCGCCAAACCCCCAGAGTCCGCGGGCTGCTCGCTCGCCTCTTCCTGCAAGAGAGCAGATATTCCTATTTGTATCGCGTAGTTCCAAGTTATGCGTCTCTCATTCCACACTCCCCCGGCTTGCATTCCCGATTCGCTTGGTACAATAGTTCCTGATTACCATTGTCGCGGCAGGGACATTCCAAAATAAATAAAGGTGCTTGACACTTGGAAGAGAAAGGAGAGATCACCCTCGTAAAGATGGATCCCGAGGGTGCAGACTCATCCCCAAAAAATGTTCTTTAGCTGAATAAAAAGAGGGTTCACTCAAGATGCTTGTGGTTAATGACCTCTTGGATTCAGACCTCAAAATAATGAACTCTGTCCTTTTTGAAAAGTACGCATTTCAGGGGAAGTGCTAAAGTCTACATGTTGAATAATGCTGAGCTAAACCAGATGAATTTCTAAGCAAGGTATTTTCTAGAAACTCCCTTCTTTTTCAATAAACATTCCACGGAGACAGAACTCAATTTAATAAGGGATAAAATAAAGGAATGAAGTGTGCCAAATAATAAAAAAATCTATTGCCATTTTATGTGTGAATGTTTACTGCTTTTGGGTTACGAGCCTGGATTCCATCCAGGCGAAAGAGAATGTCTTCACTCGTAATATCCGTAAGTGCATCGCACAAGAAAGGCCTCACAAGGTTCTTACGAAGTGACGCAGTACCTCTTCGGCGGGAGGATCGTTTGTTGTGTGAGGAGTGAAAAAGAGAGAGAGAAAGATAGAAATAGGGGGTGAATGGAGGCGTGCTGAAATTCCCCCATATTTCTTAAGACACCCGAGGCAAAGCTTTAACAAGCGATGACTGCAACGGCGACGATGCCTAGTCAGCGGGCCTAGACGTACAGGCTAGACGGCGGCCACTCTACGTAATTGCTAGCTATTGTACATGCACTGTACCCGCCCCCCTTTTTTCCCCTACCTTCACCTCTTACAGTCTCAAGCCTCCCCTGCTAGGCAAATACATTTTTTTCACTCATGTAGAGACTTGGTTAAAAAAAAAAGTCTGAGAACAGGCCATAAGTGCCTAGCATGAAAGTTAACGATATGCCAATATCAAGAAATTTTGTGGCAAAGGCTATCGTAGGAAGGAGACTTCACTGGCTAATTGAACAATCTGCTGGTGAAATAAGCAAGGCTATCGAAAAAGGGCATGAATTATTCAGGAATCGGTGAACTACGGCGAGAAATTCCCAGCTCTGCGGATTCGTAATTAAATTCTAAATTTTTTTTCAATCATGGGAGTATTAGAAAAAGAATGGGATTTAAACGGGAAGCTATTCGTTCCAAAGTTATCGGGCATCTGTGATGGCATTTAGGAAGTTGGTCATGGTTCGTGGCGCGTATTCTCGAAAGTAAGGCAACAATAGTTGCGGAAATGAGGTGTCCCAACGCTATTAATCTTTGCAGATCTTGGCGCATGTGTCCGAGGTATCAGATTTTAAAGGGAGATTGGGGTATTCCACAGGTGCTGATAGGAAAAAATCCCCTCGCGGAAAACCGACTTGATTAGCATAAAAAGAAAAAGATCTGCCGATTCTCCGATTTCAAATAGGAGTTCCTAATTAAGTAATTTCTAGATGAGATCTCTCATTTTAAAAGTTCCTGCTTGATTCTCAAAGTCCCAATTAATTGCAGAATTCCTCTATACCTCTAGCATGTTCGTACCTATCCAGGAAAAAAAATACACAGGTCGGAAAGCCAGCCAGAAAGCGACAAAAAGGAAGTAAAGGGCAATGGAACTTGGTAGGAGCCACTTGACTCCCAGCATTCTCTCTTTCTCCCCCGGCTTTGTCTCGGTAAAGCCACATTCGGGTCACCGGTACGAGGTTGCTTTAACGATCTGCATTGCATGAGTCCCACCCTTCATCATTACAGCAACCCCCTTTCACACACCCTCTCCTCTACCCTCCCCCCACCCCCTCGTTTGGTTCGAGGACAAGGGGGCAAGTTTGAGATTGTGTGCGATGGTTGACAAACAGGCTGGTTATTTTGTCTCGCAAACAACCAATTACTGATTCAGTTCATCCAGCTCCTTCCACCCCCTGGAGGCTGCTCTTCCGCCTATGAAACATTTGCTCCAAAATCAAAATAGTACAATTTTCAATACTATGTATCTCATCTCAATCATTTATTAGGGCCTAAATTGAATTTATTTTCACTGAGTAACTAGGGAGGGTTTACCCAGGCCTGGATAATCTTGGCATACGGAGGGTTCCTTGTTTATGTTCTATTTTGAGAGGAGAAAAGAGGAAGATTCCTTTTTTTCAGTGAAAACAAGCAAGATTTTAATGAGCTGAGATTGAATCATGATTTGTTTACTGTTCCATGTTGTTAAGTTGCACTGGTCATCGAAATTAAAACACACACGTTTCACTCAAATTAGGTTTATTTAAAAACTAGAATGAGTCTTAACTTGTCACGAATTCCACAGAAACACTTATTTCTCACTAAAAGCGCAAGAAAAATCATTGAGAGAGCCTCAGTCAGTTTCAAGAAAACTCTCAGTAGAGCCTCAGATGTCGTACCGAAAACTCTAATAAGAGCCACACTTTGGTAGATAAAAAATCTGAGAAGAGCCTTGGAAAAAATAATACTCTTAGAAAGAGCCTCACTCGGGGAAAGAATACTCTTAGAAAGAGCCTCACTCGGGGAAAGAATACTCTTAGAAAGAGCCTCACTTGGGGAAAGAATACTCTTAGAAAGAGCCTCACTCGGGGAAAGAATACTTTTAGAAAGAGCCTCACTGGCGGAAAGAATGCTCTTAGAAAAGAGCCTCATCGATTTTCTCAAGGGTATTATAGGAACAAACTGATAAAAAAATAAACGAAAACGTAAAGAATTTCTCGAGAGATGTTTCGAGCTTGAGAGCTGCCGAAAAACTGGGCCAGATTCACCATGACTGTGTGGTCCCCGTATGGGAAAGAGCTCTGGAATAGGTTTTCGTAGAATTTGTGATCTTATTTAGGAATGTAACCAAACCTCAGAGAACTTATCGCTATAACGTAAACAGTCGCAGATCGAAGTGCAGGCACAAAATCGTCTAAACAGGATCGAAGAAGCATGATTTGAAAGGATATTGTGAGATTCATTCTATTTACATTTCTACTTTAGATATTCAGATATTATTTTAATAAAATGTATTTTACAGATAAAAAAAGAACAGATAATTAAACACATGCCAGTGGTTACAAATTGATGACGGCGTGTGAGAGGGAAGGGATAACTTATTGTCAGTTCAAAGTCAAATATATAAAAATATCGGTTTTATTGTCGTATTCAAGATCAAAACTACCGGATAAGAGACTAAATTTAGAAACAAGTTCAAAGAGTGGTCTGTAGGACATCAAAAAATAAAGAGGATTGTAAAAGTTCGAGTGCCACTGGCAAGTTATGGCATTGGCACATGCTGGTAGTGACAGGACGTGCAACTTGCTCGACAACGAAAGCTGCCGGTGTCGCAGACAGCGTCGTAACAAAGTGCCAAGCCACTCTCACCCTGTGGAAATATGCGTTTCAGTAAACTCACCCTCCGCGAACCTCCCAAGGAAACTACAACTAGAGCGAGTAGACTGATCCCCATCATGGTATCTTTGATGGTAATGGTCACAAGTGGAGCAAAATTTTATCTCCTGAAAATTCAATTTGACCCGCAAAAGTGCCGGATCAGGTTTTAATTCCTGTATAATGTAACGTGCTACGAAACAGTCGCAGTGTGTAGGAGAGAAAGGAGTGATACGAAAGAGGGAACGAACGATAGTTTCGGAGGTGAAATGGAGGAAATATAGGCTAGATTACGTGAAGACGCATGGCCTGGGGCCAACGGTACCGCCCCTGTTCTACCGAGCCAGAGGGGCTTTGTGAGCGAGTTAAATATAAAGGCTAGAAGAGCGGATAAAGATTCCGATTCTACCTGATTTCTCTCCTTTCTTTCTTACGGATTCGGAGATAAGAAAATACCACATTCGCCATTTCGCAAACTTTACAGGAAACATCAACACCACGTATTTAAAAATTTCGAAAAGCAAATCATCTTGGCATGTCGAGAGAGAATAATTGTAGGGATGGCGAAAGGGGTTTAGATAGAGCCAGCTCGTAAACACTCTACCCGAGAGAATCACATCTCGTCCGTGGCACACAAAGCGGGGAAACAGCGGAACTGAAAGAAAAAGAGGAATGAAAAGTGCGATTCATCCGGCCGCGGGCGCCGCCGCTCGCCAAAAAATAAAAGCCCGGTAACCACTGCGGGTTTTAATCGTAGGAAGTTCGACCGAGTTCCTCTCTTATCGTGAGATGGGCTCTGGTGCTAAAAAGCCCAACGGAAAAGGGCGTTGAGAAAATTGTTTTCGTCTCACGGGAAGTAAAGATAAAAAATTGGGACCCGATCAATCTTTTGAAAAATTAGTGCAAGGAATCAACGGAAATGTTGCAGATAACATTGTCAGAAAAATCTGCATGAGTAAAGCAGCTCATTAGAGGATGCTTGAATAGCATGGGACAAAGTCGGCTCATGACATCCACCAGGTTAATTATTGTAGCTTCTAGCACTTAGTCATAAGTATAGAGATTGCAAACTAACATTATTGAACAACTTTCTAAAGTTAATTTCCAGTGATGATGATCTTGAGGTACTTCAAGTTTCTCAACCAGAACAAGTACTTCCAGAGCTTCAAAAAACAGCTGGGGTCAGAGAGGATTCGATTACCATATCTTTCAACGATCGCTTTCATCGGGATGATTAAACCCGCTCTTTTTATCCGTCACACGTCACTTTCTGCTGAATATTCAACGTACATTTGCAGCATACGCAGCCAGCTAACTGGATACTTTTTCCGTTCATTGTACAGGCTGGCGCGAACAAAAAGCCTTAAATGGATGCGACGACCTGTAAATAAAAGCGCCAGAGATAGGTATGAATAAAGGGTGGAAGCGAAAGAGTCGAGGAGGAGGAGGATGAGGCAGTGTTGAGGCTAGAAAGAGGATTTGGGTACGGGCTTGGGGTCGCGGGAGAAAAAGGGGTATAGAGTCGGGGAGTGCGAGGAGACGACAAGAGTATGGAGACGGGTACATGGCTCTGATTAGCATACAAACTACGTGAAGCCATGTTGCGTTGACTCAACGACACGGCATCGCGTAGCAATGGCAACAACAGCAACAGCAACGACAGTAACGTCAACGAGGGCACTCATAGCCGAGGCACTTTAAACCCCGATTTGCCCACCCACTACGTGCGAACCAGACACTGGCACTCGGTGGCCCTAACACTTGAGATATCGCCAAGGCGGTTGTGTTTCAAGAGCTCGATAATGGCGGCTATTATGATAAATACACTCCGTACTAACAGGAAGGCCATTGTCGCCTTTGGGTTGAAACTGGGTGAAAGCAAGAGGGTGGTCTGAGGAGCAAAACGCCGATCAAGGAAATTCAATACAGGCACTGTGTGGAATTGCCTTGGCGTGATGCCGATTCAGATGGAGATGATAGGTTTGTGGTTTTTTTGCCCAACTGCAATCTGGATCTTAATCATTCAGAGTATTCTCATTCTGGTTCCATCATACGTTTAATCTGCATCAACAAATATTTCAATGAGTGGATTTGACACCTAGAGGGCGAGAAGAGTTTGAATTGTTGCCGGTAGTAAAGAACAGTCAGTGGCCAATTTTAGGCTAATTTAAGAGACACTTGAATACGGAGGACCTGCCTAACCCCTGGTGTGAATCGCCTCTTTATAACCAACTCCAGGCGGCTCTTCAGCGGGATATTTCGCCTACCGTCGCCAGGGCCCTCGACCTTCTTGAAATATCTCCTTTCTCCTAACCGACAAAATGGCTTGGATCAGTGGACCATCGAGAGCAGGATGCGTGCTTGGACGATATAAAACATAAGCTTTAGTACCCAGGTTGAAATGCCAGCGAGGGTTATGGCTTTCCGATCCTCGAACGCGCTTTTTACGATCAGGAATCTCGATTATTCGTTCCAACGATCCAGCTATTCCAGAAGCGAGGGAAATTTCTGATTATCTTTATAGTCAATTTTATGGTAATCAGATTTTGAATTGTCTGATGTATCTACGACATATGTATGATGTAAAATGTAACTTACTTCCAGAAAACGACGGAAACAACGGCAGCCATAAGGAGAAGTACCACTGTGCAGGTGATAATTAGAGCAGTACTTTGCAACGATGGATTTGTGTGGTAGGATGCGTCAATCATCTGCAATTGAAAAAAAGAAACTAGGTCAGTATTTATCTTCGTAATATGAGCAATAAACATGAAACTTTGCTACTATGACATGGTTCTCTGTCTCGGTGATGCTGTAGCTTTAATAGCGCGGGGAAAAGATGAGTAAAAACACGAGCGGGTTTATTTATTTCTGCCAAGCAACGTACGCTTCAATGTAGAGCGCTCCAGTTACAGAACAACTAGGTACAGTTCCTACATTTCCTCCGCTGTAAAAAGTATTTACGAAAGAGGCAAGATTGAACTTTCTGCGAGTATTCCTGAAACGGTTTTTTGAGGAATCCTTTAGAAACACAAATGCGAATCAGGATTTCAATATTATTATTTACTCTCGGCACACACTTCTACCCCTATCATCCCCTTTCTCTGGCTCATCTCCACTCGAGCAATACAGAGTAGAGCAGTTATCCTAATTTCGCTCCCGTTTCTAATTACCTTTACCCGAAGGAGCTGCTTTGATCAATAATCTTACATTGCTCCCTTCTCCTACCCCGAATAAATTAATGTGGGCGAGCTCATATAGAAGGAGGCCCAGAGGGTTGTAATATAGAGAGCGAATGAAGGACGACCCATTAAGTACACTAAATTATCTACTTTTTGACCTGGATAACTTAATGATTTTCCCGAAACACGAATATTCTACAGCCTGCGATGTTAATTTGACTTAAATTAGTATCCATTTCGCTCCAACCCAAACACGCATGCATAAAATATTAAATTATTTTTGAGCTCCATAATTGAAAATAAGCCAGTAAAACAAATCGACAGAGTCAACTTTGTTCGAGGTAGAACTTTCCCCGAGCGAGCTAATCTCGTTAATGTCTCAGGAATGGATTTGCGACCATATTTTCTTTTAATTACCACACATTCATCTGTCTCAGGCGATAGATCATGCTTTCGGCTCTATTTTCCAAATTTTACGCTGGATGGCAAAAAGGGAAAAAGATTCTCTTACTGGCACACTACCTCCTCCTCTTGCCCCTCTTCACGACTGAATCCATTAGCTGGCGCCATTAATATCGCGGTAATGATGAGCGATGAGACTCCGTGGAGAGGAGAAGAGAGATAGAGATAGGGAGTCTGCTGGAGAAGGAGTAAGGGACTCCACACCTCGTCTCGCGGCCGGGTCTTTGATAAATGCTGCTTTCCTTGGCCACGTGCCAAACAACACGTTGCACAATATCCATAGACTCTATCTGCATTGTCGTGCCCCTTTCGAAGATCGGGTTATCGATATTAAACCACCCTCTTCAATCGCACCCTGCAAACTATGGTGTTGTATATCGTGAGTCTCGCGAACAAATTAATATTCGTAAACAGGATGATCGATCGTCAGACAATGGACTTGCGTCCTCGGCTGAAAGCTGATGAAAAGCTAAATCTGTTCTTTAGAAGGGAGGAGGGATTTGGTAGGTAAGGGTTTTAGGGTTGAGTAGATGAGGTACAGGAAGGAGTAGATGGGTAATAAAGAAGAGTAAAGGTGAGGAGAAGAGTCAGACATATCGGCCAACAGCGTGACTCCGGTCCTCGCCTAATAGAGAGGACTCTGGTATCGCGCTTGGGCTAACTTGAGGGCATAAAAGCTTCAAGGGCTCTCATGGTCCTGACTCGAATGGTAATAATAATGATAATAGGGAGAGAAGGTTGAGAGGCGGGAGGGAGATAAAGGTTCGAGTGATGGGAGGGGGGGGGGAATGGTAAGTCATCAGGGTTGAGGAGCCTGATGAGGAGGTATAGGGAAAGGATCATGCTGATTTGGTAGACCGGTTGGATGTGATTCCCATCCCAAAGCTAGTATATCCCAAAACAAGGATTCAAACCCTAATCATTGGATCGCTTTCCAAGTAAGCAACTGATTCGTTCAAATAAATCCACTTCGCGGAAGAGCGTGTACGCTCTTGCCTGGCGATAGGATCAAACTTGAAATTGGCTTGTGCGCGAGGTCATTGATATTTTTCTTTTGCTCGTTAGATCCAGTGCCTTTGGGACTTTAAGGTAAGGAACACGCATTAAGAGTTTCGGTCTTTGGACTTCGAATCCCATATACACATCGGGAGAGGACAATCTTGATTTGGCTCGCTCCGATTAATTAACGTACCCTCGTTAATGAAGCTTGGGCAAACAAATAAGGGGAGTAAGGAGATAAAATAGGGCGGGCTAGGGGCATTGGAGGAGGGGAGGGGGGAGAAGAAGAGGATTGGGTAAGTTGCTGGAGCCAAAAGACAATCTCTGCGCTTTCAGTTTGCGGTAGCGCAATCAATATCGTAATGCGATCTCTCCGAAAGGGCCGAAGGGTGGACACAGATGGGGTAGAGGAAAGGGGCAGAGTACATAATACAGCATATACCTCGGCGATACACGAGGCAGTAAAACATTTTATTCGGCCAATTCATTAGCATATACTCGGCTGGACACAATGCCGGGGTCTATGTTACCTGCATCGAAAATCGCCCCCGTTGATTTAACGATCCTGCGCCCCCCTCTTTGAACCCCCGAGTGTACGTCCCTGGGTTAAGCTAATTACGCATTTGTCCGAGGGCATTTGCATGCGTTATTCGCGTTCATCCTCGTAACGAATCCCTCGAATTCATACACTCGTTGTGTTGAGGGGGTTATACACATTTCGTAGAAACGTAACGAGATAGCGTGCCAATTGATTAGGTTCGAGAGTGGCGCGAAATTCGAAATTCTCCTCTGGGGTGTGCACATTAGGAATCATGAAGCTCGATAGTTTTCGAACATTGAGAATTGAGTTTCGTTTTTCTTTTCCTTTCATGTTTTTCATTGCCCAGCGATATTCAAAATAATCAATTGGAAGGACCATTTGAGCTGAATCTGACCTCTTTTCGGTTCTTTCATTTGCCTCGCAGCGATTTTTTCCTGTCCATTGAATTCTCCAGATTAACTTTCATTCGTTAAAGTATTTTTTTTCCCCCCTAAAAGTGGGTACACAAAGAGCGTTGCGTGAGCATTTTGCAGCAACGGTTTTCACGCCGAAAAAAAAATGGACGAGTGCACGCAACCGAGGAGTCGAATGTATCGCTTATAGTTAGTACCGAGTGAATGGGTCGTTTCGCGTGCAGTCAAAGCAGCCCCTCGAAAATGCAACTGTTACGTCGAATTTCCGAATTTACTCGCGTCGAAAGCGTCGCACCCCACTTATTCGTTGTATAGACCTCCACCCCGAACTACACTTTCTTTTGCATTGCACATTCGGTAGCAGTTATCGTCACGCTTTTCAATTCGTTACATTCAATTACAATTGTGTTTTGGAATAAATGACAACAATGAAAAACAGAACTAAATGAAAATATTTCAAATAAAATAAAAGTGAAAGGATCAAGAGAAGTATAGAAAAGGTTGGTCCTATACTCTGAACGATCATAAATTATCGCCTAATAAAGATTGACTTGGATCGATTCGACGTGAACTGATGCGGTCCCTCAAGAATTGCTTTTTTCCCCTTTGCTACACGTATTAGCCATTACGCGGGACGAATCGCTCGATGGCTCATTTATTATGGATAATCCTAAAATTGGATATCGCGATAAGGGCAAGTTACTTAGACGGGAAGGAATCCCTTTCCCATCTTAAGGATTAAAGAAAGGCGAGAGGGCAACAAATCGAAAGGGCAAAAAAGTGAAAGCCATGAATCGAGTTCATAGACTTCTTGAGGACCGAAAAAATACAGGGAATGTCTACTTTGTCCTTATTTGCCAATTTAGTTCAATTTTCATCCCTCATCTCCATTCATCTTCATTAACCCTCTTTCCAAGACATACCCTCTCTTTCTGAGAAGGAAATAAATTATTTAAAAATGGGTAACTAATATAAATAGATGACTTGCATCAAGATGAAAATTCGAGAAGTTTGGGGTCTTTATGAGAGTAACATTCCTGAGCGGCTTTAATATCGCCTGGTCGTTTCGTGTTAACGGGGATGGTTCATAGATTCCTTGAATTCACCCTCGTGTACTCGTTATCCTTTTTCACTCCGAGGGTAGAATAGTCAACCCTTCTTTGGAAGAAAAGAGCCGAATTGTTTTTTGATATTTGGAACGGAACTAATTTATCCTCACATCGACGTACATTCGTGTGTGTTAACGAGCGTGAGTTACTCTTGCTAAATCTGTTATAAATTCATGAATAGAGCTATGAAATTTTAGGAATCGATAAAGGTTTTTATCGGATGATAAAAAAGAAAACTCGAAGCTAGTTATAATCTACATGAATTTTAATGATCCTTTTGAGAGTATTAGTTTCGTAATTGAGGTTCTTTTTTTTTACGGGGAATATTGTTATTCTGGTGCATTTTCGAGAGGCAGAGAACTCACAAATGAATCTCAGTAACTGCGGCCAAACTTCTCTTTTCCCCTCAGTTTTGCCCTCTCAAAAAAGAATTACACATTGCATGTAACGAAAGTTGGAGTTGGTAATATTGTTCGCGTGAGATTACGGTGAAACCACAAAATCCCTTTTCTACAACCACCCACCGAACACGAATTCTTCCCTCTTTCGATAATATCCGCATCGTAAAACATTTCAATATCGAACTTATAACAGTCCAACTCGTAATACACTCTCCTCTCCAATTCAAAATAGAAATTAAAATTGAAATTCTCGTACTCGTTGAATTTTCCTTCTTTTCGAGGCAAAATAGCGACTCGTTTTTCCAAGAGGGGTTTTAATCCCTGCCATTCTTTTTACGAGAGGTAAAACCGCCAAAGAGGTCGTTAGGTCAAGAGCCACGATAAAGTGTGGCCTTCCCTTTAATCTTGAAAATCAGAAGAAAGGATCGTGGAAATGGAAAAGTAAAAAAGAATTCAAAGGGAA
Organism: Neuroterus valhalla; assembly: GCA_011762715.2. Taxonomy (NCBI): domain Eukaryota; kingdom Metazoa; phylum Arthropoda; class Insecta; order Hymenoptera; family Cynipidae; genus Neuroterus; species Neuroterus valhalla. The sequence goes on along the minus strand of WSXT02212257.1, from coordinate 28,001 downwards.
TAAAACCAGGTGAACTGGATTTTCTCAGACATAGTAAAAATGTTAATATTAGTTTTCTGTTTAATTTTGTAAAATAATATATACGATCCAGAATTTGTCCAAATTTCAGTTAGTGATCCAAACAATATCAGGGGAGACGTTCGACGCGTGCACGTCCAGAAATTGAAACTCTTCTCGTCATCCTGTCGTCAGATATCGACATAACACGTGCCGCCCTTATTTCCACGATTATTATACTTGGCCTCAGTCACAGCCTTCCGGTGGTACTGCCAATATATTCTCATCGTTTCTCTTATCTCTCACCCTCCCGGAAAACCACCCCTCAAACGTATAGCCATGAGTTCTCCAGGATTGTTGAAGGAAACATTTTTGAACCTTGATTTTTCCATTATCTCTTATCAAAATTTTCTATTATCCCTGGCAAAATTTTCATTTAAAAGTTGGATCACCGTTTCACCGTTTTCAGAACACGTGCTTGGATTAGTAGTTCCCAGTTGAGCGGCGAATAACGACTTTACTGCCACTTGGCCACTCACGAATCTCGGTACCTCGTATTACTTCAACAAGACTTGGGGAAAAGCTTATCGAGTAAGTTTCCACTCACAGATGCTGGAATTCGATGAGTACGGGTTCGTAGATTTCTTGGTAAATCGCACCACTTCTAACTCGAGCCAGGTTCGTTACGGAACTCGGTTCCTGGAGAGAGGCAACTTGATCGGCCTCTTTAAACCTGCATATGACGTAATACGAAGCACTTTCAAGAATGTTTATAATACTGCACTTTGCATAATACTGCAAACCTTTTCATTTGAGCTCTCAGAGATAGAACCTTTCCAACAACGAATGCTCCAAAAACTCGGCGAACACCTTCGTAGCTCAGTTGGTAGAGCATTCGTCTGGATAAGGTAAGGTCGTGGGTTCGGATCCTAGCAGAGCAAGGTTCTTTTTTTGCAGGAAGTATTTTGACACCGTCAAATGTTGTAGGAAGAATAAGTAATAAATGAGACACTTTGCCCGTTTCATCGAGCTTTGCACCTGCTGCTGTCAATTCAGTAATCAAATCACCAAAAACTGTGAAATGTCTTGAAAGTGGTGTGTCACTTGACATCTTTAAGTCGAGCAACTTCTTCCTTTGAGCCAGCTGAGTTGCAAAACTTTTGCGTTCATAAATAACGTCTAAGTTATGCTGTATTCTGGGCCCATAACCTATTGGAAAAACAGGTTATGAACAAATAACGATATGATTCATTTAAAAAGAATCGATTTATGGAAAGCACTTGGAAGGCAGGTCTGATTATTATGGTTATTGTTTATATTACAGAGATTACGAGCTCTTGAACCCTTTAACCAAACTTCTTAGAACCGCAGGACACACAAGACTAATAACATATCATTTCAATACTCAGAAATGTAGATTATATTTTTGCTCTAAATACATAAATACAATAGTTGGAATAATCCAGCAATAACTGAAATGAGAATCTTCAGACTAAAATTCAATACTCCATTTCCCGGCTCTCAAACTCTTACCTCCCAATTTCCTAATCAAACAAGCACGATGCGATCTCTCTAACCTATATTCATCAGAATCTCTTGGTATTCCGATGAGGGGTGAGAATAGATGACGTGGTCTCAAGTTTAGAAGCTCCCGAAGGCAAAGCAAGACGCGGTTAAGTTTCAGGAGTAGCCGCGTGTCTGGCGAGTTAGAAGTGGTATTAATTTCTAGGCAACGAGGATGAGGAGGACCTTCTCGAAACGTCGAGAGTCTTGACGAGCATCGGGGAGAGAATAAGATTCCTGGGAGGTTCAAATTCAACCTCTGACCTCGCCTTCATTCAGTACCAACTATACGATCTAGGCTTCGGTGACGTCCATCACGAAAATTCAAGGGAAGGGCTAGAAAAGTGAATTGTGGCGTTGACGGTGTCAAGAGAATTAAATTATTCATGTGCACATGGTGGGACAGGGAGCTTGTCGTTGACGATGAAAGTTTTACGAGCTCATGTTGCGAGAGATTTGACACGACTCAACCCCAATCTACTCTCCGAGAAGATCCACCTCGTTCAATTATTCAAAACAGATCATTCGAATTCATTTTTTTTTCTTCTTAATAAACCAACTTCTTTGTTCTCAAACATTGGAGAATTTTTGACATGCTCCTCTGGGAAATGAGAAACCGCCCCTTTTTCATCCCCTTTGGCCACAGGAAGAAATGTGTGTTTGAGTTTTTTTTTCGTCCTGGAGGTGACTTTGTGTGAAAATAACGAACATCGCTACTTTTGATGGTAGGTGCGTACCACAAGTTGCTGCAATCAATCACGAATTTCATTTATAAATTCCCAGTTATGCCGCTGGCGTTTTCCCCCATCAACCTTCGCCACCTCGGAGGATTCTACGCAACGTGTGCGGCATCGCGAGCGCGAGTTATTAATTACACGAGGGTTAATTGGCTGCGGCTATGCGCGTTCCAGGTCGTCGAAAGCGACGCATCACGCACTACTTTCCCTCTATTATCCATTTTTCTTCTTTTTCTTTTGGCCGAGAGTGCACGATACGTGCACTTTCATCTCGATTCTTTATTTTTTCGAGCAGCTCCAGACTCGCCAAGAATCGATTGGCAGCGCGTTCTAGACTAATTATTCTCCTATAACGAGGCAACTCGTCCCGCAAATGGTACCTGTGTTTTCAAATCGAGCTTGAAAAGTTAGCCCAGGCCAAGTTGATTTAATTTCACCCATCTTGAGATTCAGTTCAAACAGATTATGGGCCCAGAAGACCTAAACAAAGCTAGTTCCATGAATTCCAGAGTATATTTTGAGACACTCGCAGACGAGAAATTTCAGAGTCGAGTTCCGCTTTCTAGTCTGACACATCCCTAGTTTTGTGTAGCTAGTTGAGACGTGGGGGTGTGTTTTAGGACAGTTGGGGTCCGGAAAGTCGTAACGCATGACGAGTTAGTGTCGTACATCGGGTTTAAACTTGTGGTTTCGCGACACCCTCGTTACGAACCTCGACCCTCCCCTGATTATTCTAGATACACGTAAACAAGCTCTCCTTTCTCACCCTCTCTCGTGGCCATTTCCCTCCCAGTCTCATGTGACCAACTTACACCCTCGTAGAACCGACCTCCGAATGCGAGTCTGTGTTACGCTCGAGTGGCTCGAAAACTGTGCATCAACTGCGTATGGAAACTTGTTTGTCAAGCTGGTCAGCATTTCAGAAGATTAACGGTATGAAAAACCATCCTGCTGGATGGAAAAGCTAAGAGGCGAGATAATCGAAACTGAAAGGGGTTTACCAAAGGGGCTAAAAAGTGGGGAGCGTTTTTGGATGAGCTTTAATAATTAAAGACCATGTACAGCGAATTTCTACTCAAACGCAGACAACTTCAGTAGGAAAAATACCAATTGAAGTAGAAATTGAGATAAAAAAAATGAGAGATGCGTCCCCAGGGTAAGAAACCACCAAAGTCGAGTCACGACTCCGCGTTTCCGAGTAAACTCTGTTCGCAGTGGTACGTACCGAGTGAAACCGGTGCACGTATTCCACGTGGTCATCAACGAACCGCTAAATAAACAGACGGAATATACATGCAGATAAACGCATGCGTGAGGTACTTATCCCACGGGCTTGGGACTGCTTTAATACGGCCCTGGTGAGGCTCTAATTATAATCCAAGTACCGCACTGCGCCAGCTTTGAGGAGTGATGAAGAAGGAGGGAGGTGAGAAAAGGGAAGAGAAAATGTCGAACGTGGCCGTGTAACCGCGCGCGATGCGTGCATAATCAACTGGCGGTGATACGAGCACGCGTGGAGAAAATCCTTCTAATGCGTACGATAATAGCTTTGACGAGAAACAAAGGTCTTGCATAGTCCGACAGTGATTAGACCTTGAAAATCAGTGGGTACCTTTAAATCCCGGAGGCTAAAAAACTCAAGGGTTCGAATTCCGTATCTGAAGAACTTTTTTTTCAATCTTGAATTATCGACTTCCGCTCATGAATGTTTCAAGACTAACATAAGATGTACACGAAAGTCAAAAGGAGCTTGTCTCTTAAAGAGTTTAAATTGTACTTGCAATGTTTCAGCGTAGCAGCCAAGCTGGGAGAATTTGAGGTGGGAGGTGCGGTCATACAAAACGGCGGATTAGCGACTGATTTATGTAGAGCGATAACAACTCGCGTGAAACCCCGCGGCATCGACGTGTTTGCTATAGTGAGTATATGATTTATACCTTTTACGTAGACTAGGACATGAAGTGCAATGCTGCTTGCCAAGTGCAGAAACATACCTGCCCATGCAGACATAAGCCAAGCCGATTTTACAAAACCACCCCGAACGTTCAACAGATTGTCGTTGGTACCTCATTCGGCTAAGTAAAGGGAGAATCGTGATGAAATGAGACAAAAATATCTTAATATGGACGTGGTTACTCAAGACATAGAATAGAGGGAGGTACTATATGAAGTGGGCGTTACTGTATGAAATGGGCGATACTGTATGAAGTGGGAGGTACTGTACAAAGTAGGCGGTACTGTATCAAATGGGCGGAACTATATACAGTGGGCGGTACTCATGAAGTGGGAGGTACTGTATAAAGTGGACAGCAACGTATACAGTGGGTGGTGCGACACAAGTTTGTACACAAGCTGTAGGCAGTATTACAGCAGTAGTAGAGGAAACTAGGCGGGACTGTTATCTTGAGAGCGTACCTAACAAAATAGTGGGCGGAAATTAGATTCCGTTTTCTACCAATAGCCAGGGCTTTCCCAATTTATCGTGAGTGTTGAGCGAATCTCGTAGAAAAACCTAACAAAAGAGGAAGGAAAAAAAAGACAGAATCTTGCCCGCTTGGTCGAGCATCGATTTGCCACGTCGACGTGGCTCGTAGCGTATTTATAACGACGCGCGTTTCGCGGCGCTGTTCGAAACGAGCCAAGCTTAATTAACTGAATTTTACCGGGACCACCCCGTTCTCTTGACTCTTATCTCTTTCATTTCTGTCCTCTGCGGTAAAAAGAGGGAGAAAGGTGGTACCGCGACGCACGCCGGGAAAACACGTAATTGATTTCGCATAATTTTGGAATTCCGCTCCAAGAGGTATCTAATACGCTGCGGGGGTCAATCACTAATTGGGTAAACATTCACTTCTCCCTGATTCAATCTCTTAGATTGGGTAAAATATACGGAAAATTACATTCCCCGCTTCAGAATAATTTGTAAAGGAAAGCGGAATTGAAGCTTTGGTGGGAAGGGCTAAACAGCGTTATCTTATCTTTAATCTTGACAGTGCTGCTCTGTCGGTGGCGGGAAATTAAAAAAATGTGATTTGAAAATTCATCTATCGCCCACTTTCTTGCGACGGAATCAGTCTTTCATCCTTCTGCGTTGCCGCTTCGAAGAGCACAACTAAGTTAGGGTTCTTAACCGGTTTCTTCTTTTTTCATGGCTCCCCCACCCCACCCCCGCATCCCCGAGGAACGTCGGCAGAAACAAAGCGGATTCCCAGGCGTAATAAAGAGACTCCGGGCGCAAAAACGTATCACTGGCAGCTTCTTCTTTCCTCTTTTCCTCTACATTTCTTTTTCTCCGCCTTATCTGTCCCTTTCTCTGTCTTTTTCCTCCCTGCCGTCTTCCTTCCTTCTCCCAAGGCCGGATTCGCGCGTCTTCCCGTTCCTCGACCTTTGCCGCGGAATGGCCAGCGGGCAGGGATAACCTCACAGCCATAACTCAAATCCAAACTTGTTCAATTGCCCGCTCTCGTCGCATTATGCCGCCGAGTTAATCTAAAGTTTTGCGCGAGTTCGTCTTTCACCTCAGCTTACTTATTCGTGTGCAAGAAACATACGAGAGTCGGAGATTCCAGAAGGCAGAGGACCAAAGCAAAAAGTGACTTGTAGCTTGGAAAATATTTTTGTTTAATTATATTAATAATGTGAGAGAAGGGACAAGATTTTTTTCTTTTTTTCTTCAATTTCCCACGTATTTTAAGATTCGTCTTGGGAATTTCTTTGCAAAGTTATAACGCTCCAGCGACAGCGGGTAAAAGACTGGATTTAAGCTTTGAATATCGTAAAATATACCTTACGGCCCTCACCCTCTTCGGCCCGTCCACCCACTCGCAATAACTCTGCGCTGCTACCATAGAGAGGAAAAGGAGTAATGGAAAGGTGTGGAGGAGGGAAGGGGGTTAATAAACTGTGTATAACTCGGAGACTGTCTAATAAACTCGAGAGACTACTTATGTGCAGACTATATTAATCCGAGCTTTTTAATTACCAATCTCCTCGAGCTCCTGATTATGTGCATAAAGGATGCTCCACTTCAGATTTTATGTATCTGAATTTATGACGATAACAGCATAATGAGGAAAATAAATATTATATTGACTCTACTTCCTATTTTAACGAGGAATTGAAATTATGCAAGTACATAATAAAGTGTAGTGGTGACTAGATATAACAAGAAAATTAATTTAATAGTCAAATTTTTGCACGAGAAATTGAATCCCGATATCGCTTCAACGTTCTCCTTAATTGAAAAATTGTGAGTCCACTAAAATAAAATCCTTTTCTCTGTCATCTGGGAAAATTCTAGCGTTCCCAGGAGTCCTTCTACGATCGTAATAACCATAATAACAAGAGGTATGCAAAGCGCAGAAAGTGGAAAGAAGGCAGAAAGAGCAACGGAGAGAGAATGGGAAAAGAGGTTGAGGAAGGAAGGAAGGAGGTGAGCTTGAAGAGTTTGAACTTGGGCAATTTGCGAATCGCTTTAATAAGATTCATCTCGCCCTTTTACCACCCCTCCATCACCCTTTCAACCCCATACTCTCCCTTCCTCTCTACGCTAATGTCCCTTATCTAAATAATTGTTCTCGGCTTACCGTTTTATCGCATTAAATCGAGCTAGCGAGGATCTTCTTCGTGTAATTTTGACAATGGATGTCACGATTTGTCGAAACTTGTCAGAACTATAATTGAACTGACAAAAGGGTTGATGATAGAACTATGAAAGAACCTATTTTCCTAATGGTGCGTAATGATGTCAATTTGGCGATAATGAAGCAGGTTCGAAAATTTGGCAAGGGGACACGTGTCCTCTATTAATAGGAGGATACTTTTTGCTTTAGTGGTGGTCCATGACGACGGACAAGCGGAAGAGGAAAGAGTTACAAAAAAAGTAAGGAAAGAAGGGATGGGAGGTTTAGAGATGAGGGCATGATGGCGCTTGTCAGGTTAAGCGGGCAACTTTTTTTTTCTCTGTTCAGTAGTCTCAAAAGCGAGACTGGAACAGTATCCGTCGTCGCTGTTGACATCTACAGTGTCAACGTTAACTCCATGTGACTCAAGAACGGAAATAAAGCGACGCGATGGTCGTTACTATACCTGTCTTGAGTTTCACGAGTTTATTAATTAGACTTATTATAACGAGAGTGTAATGAAGCATCCTGCTTAATGGAGATGGGAAATTCAAGACTCCTGTTACCAACATTTACCGACATTTGAAACTTCTAATGGCTCGTGTCTGTGCTACAACTGCGGTAGCTTGAATTAGAACTGACAGTTTATGTTCCCATTTTAATAATTTGTTTAATTTACTACGGGATGTTCCGTCTATAAAATGTCTGAGTTCGTACATCCTTTCTCGAAAAGTATATTTCACAAGCATAAACTAACCTGTCACTGTCAGGAATTTCAATGAAATTTTACGCGATGAATGGCAAAAGACCGACTTTCACGTTTCTCACCGTGATCTTGCCTCTGTTGTTCAAGGAAGAAACATAACGTTTAGAAACAGAGGGAAAATGTCTGAAATGCTATTCTATTTTTCTCTCCGCCCCATCCCAGAAAAGCCACTCCAACATAATACGAGTTCTATCTGTCTGTAGGACGAACTACACCACTCGCTCTTTCCCTTTACTTCACAATTTTTTATTTTTTATTTTCCTATACTCTTTTTCACTTTTCATTTGTTATCGAAGTCTTCCCACTCTGTAGTGGATCAATCCTAGTGGTTGGTTTCACATCAGCTTTCCTGGTGCGTCCACCTTCGTCTCCTGGACATGAATTCGATCAAGCACTTCCGCTTCGCACGTTTCAAGTTGATAACGAAACAACTCTTACCAACGGAAAATGTATGTAAATACTTTGAAAACAGTCAAACAAATACGATTTGAATGAGATTAAAAAAGAACTTGTTATATTTCTTGTTCAAGCATCATCTCCTTTACACCCTTTCTTCTAGACTAGCCTCACCCTCAACATTTGCTTGGATTTTAATTGCTCATTCCATGATACCCTTAAAATATCTCCAAGCACCGGAAACTAGAGCAAACAAAGCAAATCAGTTTTGGAGGTGCATCCTTGTTGAAAATACACTAATTGTTTCCAAGTCGCTGACTAAAATTCATTATATCTCTTCGTTAAATAGGACACGTGTCAAGATGGGGATTAGCAAGTGATCATCTTCAAAGGACAGCCTTCATATATCCTTTTACAAAGGGAACCGACCCGTATCCTTATGACTCGGGATATCGATTCTGGTTTATGATACACGGGAGAAACGGGAGGGAAGGTCCAACATCTCCCTCGGGGTATCGTCGGAAATTCACCTGCAGTGAATTCATCACCCCGTGGGGAATGCGTCTGCAGGTGTGTATGTAAGCTCCTCTTAATTATTCCCTGGACAATCCAATGGGAGTTACACTCTCCGAGTACAATGCATCTCATTCCAGTGCCTTACATCATTGATTCCTGGACTCTAGTGGTGTAACCCTTGGGATGTTACCATGGTTTCCGAAGATTGAAAGGATTCCAGATCGTGGCAAATTCAGGCGACTAATTGAGGTGTATTCAGTGTAGAGTCGTCAGAATTTAGAGAGATGGCGTACTTGAGTTGTGGACACCAAGAGGGATCCTGAGAGCAGCTCAAGAATCCACAAACAATTTTTCCAGTACATAATTCTGAAGTAATGTTTGGGACACAGTAGAAATCATTTAAGCTCACCAGTGAGACTTGGGATTGGATTAAGGTTCGAGAACCGGCTATGTACCCTAACTTGAGATCCCAATCAATTCTTTGAGGAACACAGTAAAAACCTGAGGGTGAACTTTGTTGCAGGTAGAATCTGAACGGTGTTCCCTGAACCCCGCCCCAGGGTTCGATGAACCCCCTATTTGGGGTACTACTGACAGGTCCTGTTTCCAATATACGCCATGGTCTTTAGATATAGATGGTGTCTTAATTGCATTACGTGAAACAAGGGCCTTCTATTCGGTGGGAACATGCAAGCGGATCATCCATTCTATGAAGATATGTTCAAGCCCAAACAAAACAGGAACAAATCCCCACACAAGGATCTGGATGCTGATAGTCTTGAGGTTAATGAATCAACCCGTAAGAATTAATCATCTTCTGAATCAACTATCAGAATTGTCTGGGAAATAAATCAAAAGATGATCCCTGACGTACGGTACAGTTAGGGAATTTCTGGGGTAACCTAATCTTGACATCTCAGTCCACATGTAATCAGTCATCGATATCAGGGATTCAGGTCTGTGGTTACAGAAGTCGAAAACATTATTTCCAAATGCTGTCTCGCAATGAAGGTGTTCTGACACTGAACTTTTATCAAGACTGTGACGATTTTCAAAAATCCGGAGGCGTTTCCGAGCTGACCTGCGGCCACCTGAATATTCCAGATACACCTTGTCGGGAGAAATAACTCTTTCGCCTTCTCGCGTAAGAGCTTCAACCGTACTGAAATCGATAACTCGCCGGAAGGAGCTGGAAAAGCATGTGCAGCATGTTCTACACGTGGAGTAACGGAGATTCATAGGAAATTACGTTGAGAATTAATGATTTTGAGGTGCCGATATCGGACAGCTTATACGAGAGCGGATGATATCGATGTAACACCGGAGAACCGGCTCCTTTAAATTAATAGGCGTCGAATGAATCCGCCCCGACCATCACTTAACGGCGACACTCGACAATAGAGTCCGCGCAATCAGTGTATTATTATTCATCTTCTATCTTGGGATCGGTTCCTCGAGTGGACCACTATTATATTTCGTTGATAGAGCTGATAAAGTTGTGCAAGAGGATAAAATATAAGATCGATTCAGACAACATTGGATAGACAAATCGTTCCTCTTCAATTTATTCAAACCCGTGTCTTCCCTTATCCAAATGTAATTTAATAGGACCACCTTGTTTACCTGAATGTAATTAAACAAGAATTTCTTTTTCTACTCACCGGAATGGCGACACAGTCCTCCAGTTCAGCGAGAGGTGCCTCGGAACAGAATGTACCCTCGGTGAGGAAGGGCGGCCGTGGGGGTGGCGGCAGCCGGAACTCAGGGGGTGGCCCGGGGCAGTCCGGGCACTCCGTGCTCTCCAGCGTCTCCAACTCCTCCATCCTCCTCCCGAACGTGCTAAAACCACAAAGAAAATCACTGGCGATTAATCTCATTGGCAGAACTATTAATCGGGGGCGAAGAATTACCGCTCTTCGCGCGCTTCTCTAGTCTTAATTTCCCCATCCTTACTTGCTTTTTCAATTCCTCCCTTTTCCCGCTAGGCCGCACATGCAAATTTTTTCTACAACGTTCGCAAAATTTCGCGAGGGCAACATAAAAAAGAGGAAAATTACTTTGCCTGTAGAAATTACTCTCCCAGGAGAATGCAGTGCGGCAGCGGATTGTGATAATGTCTCTTTTTATCGGTGGCGTAAAAATATTGACTTTTCACCTACCCTTGCGAAAAGAAAAGCTGATACACGGCTTAATCCCTAGCAATTTCGGAATTACGGTACATTTCAAATAGGTTTTAATATAGGAAATAATGTTTCGATTTGCAGAAAGTTGAAGCTGGCGAAAGTGGGATATTTTACCGAATCGCGTAGCACATGTGTTAGAAATGGAAGAAGAGATTGGGTGGAGCAAAACTCGACAAAGGAGGGGTTGAAAAATCAGGCCAATAAAGTATCAGAGGAGCGATTTAGCGATGCGGCTAAACTGGAGGGAATAAAAGTAAGAAGAAGGAAATAAAAGTAAGAAGAAGGGAGGAAAAGGAGTGAAGGTAAGAAGGATCTGGACGAGGAGAATTGATAAGCAGGATCCCCGAGGTAGTGTCTTTCGTTGGCTAATTAAGAGATATGTCGGTCCGGTCTTAATGGTCGAGACATAGTAGTCCTTATAACTCCTGCAATGGGGTAAATGGGCGCTCTTTTTTCCATCCTTTTTTTTTCTTTCTTTTGCCTCGTCCCGAACGATCTCAGCACAAGGTCCTGGAGATGGCGACCTCGTTAGCATAGGAAGCACCTTTCCGTGGGGCGGGTCAAGTCGTTCCAGTCGTTGGCGAACGAGGATCTCGCGGATCGAGGTGGTGGTGGTCGGTATGCTAATGTCGAAACTTAATTACAGTCTCATAATGAATCAGTCACGCCTGTCTCACTCTATACACACGTATACTCCGCTGATTAATTGTTCGTCTACGGGGACCCACCATAGGTGCGTCGTCTCAGATAAGCCGCGCGACGAATCAAAATCCGGCGGAAGGCAACAATTTATCCCCGTGGAGGGATAGGATACCGATTAGAATTGTAAATTGCCGGGCATGATTTTTCGGTAATTCGTCGACCAATTAAAAAGCTTCTACTGGCGCTTAGAGGCCAATTTCTTGGGTGGGTGTGGAACTGCGGCGTCTTCCGTGTTGGGAAGCGGATGGAACTTGGGGATTGTTTGCAGGTCCATTCTTTGCAAATGTGCTCGCTCACCACCTCCTTCGGGCTGACGATTTATTGCTGACAAGAAAGGCGATTAGGATTTGAATCAGAGACCTGCAATTAAAGTTGGTGTGGAAGGAAAGGCCTCGTTACCTAATTGGTTCGTGAAGAGTGAACAAGAAGGCATTGGATTCCTGAGGTGGTGGAAGAACTCACGAAGAGGGAATTGATGATGAAGAGGGATTGAGATGTGATAAAAGAGCTGCTGTATTTCATATGTAGCTTCATATACGAGAAGCACGTCTACACTGGGTTTAATAAATCCAGCGTTTCTTGGTTTGCCTTCGACAAGTCTCTCACCAGAATCCTCGGTTCCCTTCTTCCGTGTCCTCCTCATCCAGGGCTCATTCGCATGCAGAACATAATACCAACCGCGAGTCTACGCACAAAAGAACCGCGTGCAGTCCAAATCTTCAGATCGCGTGATTTTTATTTAATTCCATTCCCCTCATCCTCACGTTCTGCCTGAATGAGTAAAAAATCCCGGATCGTGATAAATCCACAAAGAAGACGGAGCCCAAATCAGAGAATTGTTTAGTTATTGCTTCAGCTCTTCTAGTGTCAAGTTTGCTGAAAGTTCCCTGCTACTTATTTTCACCTTAGCCCATCGCGGAAGTTCTAACGAAGAGATCGAAAAGTTTCGAATCCCCAGCCTCTCTGCAAAGTTGGTCCACCTACGAAAACTTTCGGCAAACCGCACCGAGGTAACTTCCAATGAAAGAGAAACGTGCTGAATCGCCGATCGAGTTTCGGCCCCCCAAAAAGTCCTTAAATACAGCGTGATTTCGGAACAGAGCACTGAATTGGGTATCGACTACGAAAGTTAGAATCCCACTAAAAGTGTGGAGAATTTTCTCAAACGTTTGTCAAGTGTAGAGTCCATTTTCTAATAAATATAGGTCTCTAGTCGAGAATAATCTTTTCGTCAACGATCGATGGATTCATCAGATTTGCAAATCTAGTGAGGCTCGGAGAAGTGTAAATTCAATAAAGTCACAGTCACAATGGAGTCGCACTTCCGAAAGCGACAAAGAAGGAGGAGGCGGTGGCAGCGGCTGCGTTCATACCTCACACCAGTATCTCACTCTTTTTTCTCCCCCCTATTTTTTTTTCGCTTTTTCCACCCTTTTTCTCCACGTCGCGTCTCGTGCAATTGCTCGTCGAAAGTGCGCCTCATCCACGTGCATTTGTACACTATATGCATACAAGTGTGAGTGAGTGCAGTCGATGATACGGACTCGCTTGTCGCGACGGGGTCCTATGAGCGGCGCATTCTCCAGGAGAAGCCACAGAAAAAGAAAGAAGAAGAAGAAGGCGAAAAAAAAGAACAAACAAAACAAAACAAAAAACACCAAGAAGAGTTACGCCACACGGAAACGCGCACACAAAAGTACACGTGCTTCGGACAAATACAATTGCAGGGTGCACCGAGCCAAGAAGTATCGAGACATGCCGCGAAACTCGATACAGCGCACATTCAAGTAACCTTACTCGTGTTCGCACGCATTATCCCTCGCACAGACATCCGGGAACCGTGGGATTTACACAAGTACAGATGCGGAGGTGCACAAATACAGATGCAGAATTGCACAAGTGTCCAGACTGCCATGAGAAGATTCCCTCACACTTTCAGGCGGGGGGGGGGGGGGGGGGGGGCCCCCAGAAGCGGGGAGACAGCAGGGGGGTGGAAAAAAAGCGCGAAAAAAAGCTGAGAGAGACAAAAAAAAAGGGGGG